>JAAAQI020132487.1:0-13341 GCA_011800005.2 Stichodactyla mertensii | reverse complement strand
AAATGTTCTTTTGAAAATAAGCTTATCTTAAGTATAGCTAATACAGATATTTTAATATCGTCTCTTTTTAGGCTGCTCGTGATTTAGTGCTCAAAGCAGTAAATCCTGTAAGAAAGAGGATTTTATTTCTTGCATTTTCTTATATTACCTCAAACAAGCTGCTAGACAACAATGTTTTTAACATCACTGGTGATTTCCTCCCCTCGAGTAGATAGCCATTTTCAAAAACGACGCCAGCAAGTCTTCATTCATTCTCACAAATTTCCAGGAATAATCGGATGGCTTACGAATGTCACAAAATTCAAACGAATCGAATTCATTGTGTGCATGGGATGCAGTTCAGATGATGTAGAAGATTTGAAGCCGAAAAAAAAATTTATAAATTCCCTCTACAAGTTCCATAGAGATGGATGTTTCTGCAGTGACTGCAAAGTGAGAATGAGTAGATCACGTGACTTCTCAGTTTGATAATATAGTTGGTCGAGGCGCGCAAAGCATGCTAGGTAAACATCCTCCTTTAGCAAGTCTATAGGCGCTCATGTAGGTTTTTCTGTCATGTTTGCATATATGTATTTATTATATCCACATCCACTGGATATGAGCAAGCACGCACTCTGATTGGTTCTTCTACTACTAGGATATCAGCTCACATCCCATGAGTAGAGAAGTAAACAAAATGGCCGAGCGTTTTGCTGATGTTATTTCATTTTTTAAACTTGAAAATAATTAAAACTCTATATTCTAACAACCCAGTGGATGTGGATATAATAAAATAATTATTCCACTCAATATCATCCTACATGGCTAATAGCCGACGAGGTGCTGCGCGCCTCTTCGACTATGAACTCATGTATGACTCGATTTTGTGGAATAATATTGTTAAATGTATGTTTTATGCAATCTTATTGGCCATAGCCAAGATGCATAGATAGTCAAACATTAGATACATTGAAACATTGTTACATTTTCCTTGCCCTGATTATGCACCTAAGGTTTGAAAGTTTGGCTTTACAAATAAAAATAATGTGGTAGATACAAATTGTCACAATAAACAAGTTGTCACAGATATTTAAACTGCATGTTACATTACTAGACATTCATTTATTTTGTGTAGTTGGTACCTTAGTACCTCATAAACAATTCACTTTGTATTCTACTGACCTTAGAATGCCATGTGTAAAGGGATCCGGTCCACAGACACATATTAGCAAGTCAGTACTACTGTCCTCTGAGGGGGGAGGGGGTAAGGTCTCTAATAACATCTCTGTTGATATTCGGCCAACATAACTGTCCCATTCTGGAGATGGTTTAGATATAGTGTAATGAACTTGAAAACTGAGGATTAAAATATATTTAAATTACTTGCAACTGTTATGATATTTTTGACTTTGTTTCACTTAATTGTAGATATTAAGGAATGAAGATATACAGCAAATCAAAGCTGTTTTACATTGCTCCTATTCTTCAATAAAATGGTCAGAGATTACTGGTATTAGCCAGGTAAAATCTTACTTTTGGCTGTATAGTTCAGCAAATTCATCCAGTTGCTGTCTCCACAAAATATCCTTTTCCTCCTGGTTCGCAAACAACAATTTGACATTTCTGTACAAAGTAATTAAGAGGAAATTTACCAGTTAACTTTGTACAGAATACAAATTTAAAAATTGTGAGTGTGTGTGCATGTGTGTATAGTACAGGATAACTGCTGAGGGAGAAAGTGAAGCTCTACTGGTGCAGCTACCACTCCCCTTCACTGCAGCCAAAATTGTCTGGCATCAAGTGAACCACCATACTGTAAAGGTATCCTTGTATTAATACCATTCCCATGGAATATCACAACTTGCAGCTACTGGTATATCATGTTGGTGTTCCAGACACCAATATAAGCTAATGAGAAAATTTTTGTTCACATCATCACATGATAACATCAGGTTGCCAAGATATTGCGGCAACCAAAAATTTGACAATGCCAAAACATGTCTAGATTAAAAACATTTATTGTATATTATTTGAAATGTGTTATTTCATTGGTGCTTCTACATCCCTATGGTAACCAATAATTTGTTGTCGTCGTAATAAGTTGTCGAACTAACTATCCCTAGGCTAACAATTTCTCAGGCCCCTACAAACAGATGAGCATAACCTGAGCTAAGCCTTTAATTTAGTCCCAGTGTTTCATCTGCAGCTCTCTGCCATACACTCAATACTCACACTTTGGGTTTGGTATCATTTACAAGAAGTTTTCTGATAAGTCTGACCATTGGTGTAAAGCCTGCAATGAATAGTAATTAACTCAATATAAATAGGTAACTCCTTTTATTCTATACTTTTGATGCACTTGATAAGACATGGGATGACCCACTCCCTGTCTTCCATAGTGGGCCACTGCAGTTTATTTTTATACCCCTAGTACCCCAATACCAAGATATCATAATGTGAATTGAAGTGGGGGTGGTGTGAAGCAAAGTGGAGGTGAAATTAAATGGGTCAAATCACATGGATACTCAGAAGTTAATGCTCACTCACCAGTGCCTGCTGCAACAAGACAAATCTCCTTTGCTAACGTCAACCGTGACTCCTTGAAGTTACCACTGTAATCGCTGATCACAACTTTATCACCTGTTTAAATGAGGGAAGGGAGTTTAAGTAATGCTATTTCAAATCGGCTAATGTGTTGCTATTTACATTTTCAACAAATTCAAATCTTTTGGGAATAAGATTTTTGCCTTTCGTATTTAATCAGTATCACATGGAAATGATACGGAAATTTTTGAATTAGGTAGAAATGTACATAGAAATGTGTTAGCTGATTAAGTCTACTGTGAAGTTCTAGAAAATATCCCAACTATACCCCCATAGAATGAAATTTCTATGGGTGGGGAGGGTCTGCCAGGAGGGTATAATGTGTCCTACCAATGCAAGGATTCCTCTTCTCATCCCTTTACATATTCCAATCCCCCTATCTGTAGCAGTTATGGATTCTTAATTAAGATGTAGAATAATACAGCTGTCAATCACTTCCCCAGTATGTTTCTATAACACATTAACTTAGTTAATACCTGCTTCTAAGGGCAATAGTGAGGGTGTTATGGCACCTGATGGATAGTGTTTGATCATTAAGTAGAACCGTCTCCCTGTATACTCTCTTTCATCTGGATCAACCTTTAGAGAAGGTAAGACTACTGTGTAGCTTCTTGTTAACTCCATCCCTAGGACAGACAGACAAAAAAAACCACTGTTATAAAAAAAACTGTATGCAAAGATTATTGATGGTTTGTTAAAAGGTTTCAGTCTGTTGTTGGTATGAAGTGGGGATGGGTCAGTGGTAAGGTGTGGTTGTGGGGTGGGTTATTGGTAAAGTGTAGATAGGTGATTCATAATGTAAGGAAGGGGATATTGGTACTGTCAAGTGGTCAAAGGGTGTAAATTAGCTGTTGGTAAGGTGCTGGTATAATACCTTGTATATTTCTTTTGATATGGACATGGTGTCCAATAGGGACTCTCATCTGCACCCCAGAAGGAAGCTCACAGCAGTAAAGCTTTGTGTTGTGAGTAACTTCTTGGACTGAAATCAAGGTGCACTCCCAAAACCTAGGGTCTAAAATACAATAATGAAAATATATAAGAAACAAGATGATGATGGTAAGGGTGATAGTAATACTGTAGTGATGATGACAAGGATAATGGCAATGATGATGACAATTGTGGTGGTGAAGGTAGTACTGTAGTCAGTTGTAGTGCTGGTGGCAAAGGTATGATGAGGACTGATAATGGTGCAAGTAATGTTGAAGGTAACATGAGAAATTGCTAATGTCACAGTTTAAGAAAGCTGTCACCTGGTGGCGAATGCAGTATAGTGTTGGTGGAGGTAGTGGTGATGATGGTGGTGATGACAAAGGTGGCAAGTTGTGATGAAATGGGTTGGTGAATGTGATGATGGTACATTGTGTATTTAGTTATGAAGTAATGTGACTTTTAAAAGCAATTCATTACCTCTACTTTTGTGTGGTTTAATAGAGCTATCACCATCAAGTGTTTTTCCTAATGTTTTCCATTCCTTCCCTGGTGTTGCTTTTGTAAGTAAAATATCTACTTTGCCAACATTACCAGATATACGAACTAAAGAGAAAATGAATGCAAAATGTTAATACTAAAGGAAATCGTTCAATTATCAGATATTTCTGATATGGACCTCTCACTACACCCTTCCTCCCACCATTCTGTCTGTTGTGCTAGGTCATTTATCAATAATTATTCAGACAATTATCACCTTTTTGATCAGTTATTTTATCTTCAAGATCTGAAACAAGGAAACAAACAACGTCAGCAGAATGGCTATGGAATAAAATAAATAAAAAGAAAACAAAAAGAAAACAAAAGAAATTAAAAAAGTATGTTACACTGTGCATTTCACATAACTTTTTACAAGTTTGTTCTGAAGTTCAATCTGAAGTTCTGAAGTTCAAGTTGTACTTTAGAAGTTGACAACAAACTTTGAAGTTTATCTTCAAGTGGTGAAAATAATATTTCACAAGTGAGCGCAGCGAACGAGTGAAATATTGTTTTCAACATGAGACAATAAACTTCATATCTTTAAGACACCATGTAATTTTCTTATTATTATATAGACACAGAAAATATTTCTTTGCTGTTGGCGATAATCACGACAACAATAATCACAACACGATGATCACAACAGCATGCTGTCCTTTGAACTCTGCAAAACTCACCGCTACTCGGATCCACTTTTAGCTGATTTGACTTCATTTTCCTTCTCTCTTCATAATTTAGATGCAACTTATTGCATGTTGACTTTACACCATAGAAATATTTTTCTCTCACATCTTTGACTTTTGAACGTTTTTTTTTGCCTTATTCAAAGACTTTCTTGCTCATCACGTTTTCACTGACTGGCTGCTTTGCAAAACTGAGTGTGCACACGTCAGAAGTGACGTCATCGATATCTTCACTAGTGAGGATGTGGAAAACATGTCACTGGGTTCCCGGATGTAGTTTCGTATCATGTTTATGAATGGCTAAAAAAAAATTTCCTGTATCTCACTCATGTCTATATAATAATCAGTCTTATTTGTAAAATCTACTTCTTTTTCTCCTTGACACCATCCTTAGGCAAAGCACAGCCCTTCTTTAGTGGAGAAGCTTCATCAGTGTAAATCTTGAAGTTGATTTTAACGAATTACCAAACTTCTGCAGCAAGTAAGTTTGAAGTTTGCCAATGAAGTTCACCTTGAACTTCAGCATTTCTGAACAAATTTAGAACTGCAACACTCTTCAAAAGTTAGGTGAAATGCACTGTGCACTTGCTTGATTCACGAGATGTTGTTTATTCAACAACTAAAACCATCTTTAAATAAACAATCGGACTCAATTAAAGCCAAAGTATTCATTTGATATTGTTTCTGGACATGCTCTATTAACTCAAGCCAATGTATTCTTTTACATTGTTCTTTAGTGTTATGCTCTACTAACTTTTATATATAAAACATCTATATTTTTGCATATTTTCATTTACCTGACGATGTTGTCATGATGACAACAAAACGTTGTAGTAAGTTTCTTTCATTAGTATTTCTAATAAATTGAAATGCACTGTAATATAAAAAATTAACTTACCTAAGTGAACTTCATAACTATTTTCTCCTAATATTAATATGATATCAAAGTCTTTATCTTCTTTAAGTTCAATAATAATGTTTTCAATTCGAAGGTCCTACAAGAGAGTTTTAATTTTAGTACACTTACAGAAAGTATTCCTTATTACAATAAATAAAGCCACTTAAAAATAATTAAATGAACTGACCTGGTATTTTGTATAAATGCTTATTGTGATGATTTTATCATTTTGGTACCAGTCATATCTGAGGAAAAAATTTAAAAGAAATTCAACATTTTGGATTTTTGAAATTTAAAGAGCATTTATTACAATGTACACATTAGCTAATTCAATTAAAGGGGCACATGGATGAAAATCAATGAAAATTGAAAATGGCTTGAAACTTAGCTAAACCTATCTAATATACGACTCATCGCAATGAACACCATGAAGCAAAATTTACTTCACATCTAAAATAGAGGGATAGAAATTGTCAAGTTTCTTAGCATCTAACTTGTGAGTAATGACATCTTTTACTCAAACCCTATTAGTTCTTTTAAGTTTTAAACCAAAATTTCTCTGTGGTGATGAGCTCATGTAGATTTCTGGCAGAGAGTAGCTAGTTATTTAGCTATATATTCATTTTCATATAGAAATAATCAGTTTCCAATTTTCACCAATTTTCATCCAAGTGGGCCTTTAACATTGTTGCTGAAAAAAGCCTAAAAGCTTTCATTTATTTTTTGTTTACCAACAAACTTCACTGTAGGCTATCTAAGAATTAAGGAATCTATGTCCAAGTTGTAGAATTTGCAAGCATACAGTGAGTTTCTTATTGTAATAATGTCAGTGAAAAAAATTTATATGATTCCGCTCTCAAAGCTTTAGGCCTTTTTTAGCAACAACGTTAAGTGAATTAAAGCTATTATTATGATTATAATGGAGATAATTGGCAGCAATGTTTTTAGCAGAAGAGTGCAGCTGGCTTGACCACTTGATTTATTAATGTTACATTTCGAAATTTTATTTGTTAAATGTAACATTAATAAATCAAGCCAATTTAAAAATATTATACACAAATAATGCAGCCTTCAATGATTTTTAATATAAATCATGTAAACTCTATCATTTTAATATGTATTACATGTGTTTCAATGCACTTGGTCTTTCAGTATAGCTGTGCTTATTAATAGTCTCAACCAACCTAGGTGATGCTGATTCTTTAGAAGTCTGAGGAAGACTAAATCCACTTACTACAACAGAAAAAGAAATAGAACTGTATTAGGCATGTGATTACCGTAACTACTCATTCTTGGGAGAGTATGTTATCAACTGATATGTGTAACTTTACATTCATTTGACAAATAGGGAGCTGGATTAGAATAATTGGAATAAGGATTGTTCAATGATTAGCAAGCTCCCATCAATTTTTGGATGCACATGGGTGGTTTCTAGCACAAAAGTGAAAGAGTTGCACGAGGCATAGCCGAGCGAAACTCTAGCTTCTTGAGTGCTAAGCAAAAGACCAAGTGCATCCAAAACTCAATGGATTATAAAACAGCCAGAGGAGGAAAAAGTGATTTAATTTGAAAAAAGCCCTTGGTACAGTAATTCTAATGAAATTATCAAAACTTTGCATGCTTATTTATCATGTCACTTATAGGCCATTGAGTTTTAGATGCATGCTAACACAAGTCATGCAAATTAACCAATCAGAGCATTATAAAAGTGATATGTTACAATACCTGAGGGACTAGCTACTGATAGTGTATTCGCAGACTTGAGAGACCCAGTTGATCTGTTTAATGATCGGTTAGAGCCTGAACGTGGTGGAGCCATTGTCCGTGATACTGCTAAAGGACCAATAAAGCACTTCTCTAGCATGGATTCTGCATTAACCCATTTATGGACCTGTGATGGCACATTTAGAAAACATGAGAAAGTCAAAATATAGAAAAATGGAAAACTTCTTTATTTGTTCAGTTTATTTAATTAACAAATAGGACAGACTCAACTGTGCTATGTTTGAGTTATAGAAGCATGCAGGAAGTGATGAAAGCATGAAGAAAGAGGTGTAGTGAGAAACACATGAGTCACATTTAACTTGAAAGAAAAATAAAAACGTTTTTAAAAATGTTAAGACCAAAAAAGTTTCCTCCAAGTTCTTTTCTTCCAATAGACCTGCCATGATGACAAAATCTTTCACCAATCAAAGTATATGTAACAAAGTAACTATTATCGCATTATACCTATAGCACTTATAATATTCATAATATCTCTGGACACAACGTGATGTGCTATGACTTTCAGTCTTTTAAGTTTTTTGTGAATACCTCATCAAATAGTGACGTCCCATCCTTGCCAGCACCTTTCATTATTTCAGGTATTCCACCAGGATGGTACTCTAAGTATGGAGTTATATTGTATACCCTTCCTGGAAAATATTTTTAAAAGTTCAAATTAATTTTACAGCGATAACTAAAATCCCTGATCATTAGTCAACCATAGTTTAGTAATTATGTTGATGTCAAGCATAAAAAGTATTTAAAAAAAAAGATTTTCTAAATTAGTTGGTTCCAGAAAATATCCATACTACTTCCTAAAATGTTTAAAATGGATCTTGAATCATACAGCAATTAATGAACTATTAGGCATTTATTCAAATGTGATTGAAAGACTGCCTGCACCATTTATGAAATATGAAAGTCAGCTGGTTCATCTGCATTTTTCACACAACATTTCAAAAACAATTCTTCCCTTTCTTTTTGTAAATTCCATACAGAGATGCCCCCTTTTTTACAAAATTTTTGATCTAAGACCTTCCCCAGGGGGTGGGGGAGGGGTGACGTTTATTGCTTCCAATTTTAGAGGTTTTGTACAATGTTGCTGACATATTCATATGTATTTTATATTTTATATCGAAGTTATATAATATCTTTTCTGTAAAAAGGGAATTTTTATCAGTGTCCAACAACGTATGAACTCTCTCCTCCGTGCTACAAAATGACACGACCAGATGCCCTCTTCAAAGACGAAACTGGATTTCAAAATATATTCAAGACATTATTTTATACACAAGTAATCGTGTTTTTGATAACAGAATGACTTCCTAATATTAATATTTAATATTCAAAGGCGATTGCCGAAGTAATTTTGACGGCTTTTTCCAAAATGAAATACGAAAATTGCCCTAGTCAATATCAAGATGTGAAGTTCGCTCGCCGACTTGATAAATACTTAAGCCTAAAAATTCGTATTTTCTTAAAGTAAAACGCCTAGATCACCACTCACGCAATCTTTTGATTATTACCAATATGTTCCGATTAAATTGAAGCTATTTCGAGGACGATCGAGCTGAATAAAACAGGTGTTTTACCTCGAATTGCTATCCAACAGTCTTCAATTTTGTTGTGTTTAGAGAGCTCTTCGATGCTGACAGGTCGAAGTATTCCACCGACTCCAGTCAAGTCTTTCCCACTACTACCCAATCTAATCCAGTCCATAAGACTCCTACCAGGTTTAAGAGCAACTTTAGCTCGTATTGAGCTGCTTGAGTTCGCTCTTTGAGGCGAATTTATGGCGGGAAAAGTGATTTTTGGAGCGTCCATGTTCCCTTGTCGTTCTTCCTTCCCGCCACTTGGAGCGACCGCTGATTCAGCGGATTGTTTAGTATTTCCACAACCCAGATTGCTTCCTTTGATTACAAAAATAACTTTCAGATTTTATACATAAAATATCCTGCACTTCTGGAGCGATTTTTGAAGCCCGGTCTTGAAATATCACCCCATCGTACCGTAAGCTTTGTATACTCTATAAATATTCCTCGCAAGTAAATCCTGTAGTTAATCTTTATACACTCGGACGCCAACGAAGAACTTGAAGAGCAAAATAGTTCCGTATTTTTCAGTATTTGACTCTTATTTCTTTAATTTTAGCCTGCGATGTTAATAACAAATGGCTTTTATAGGTCCCCCAGCCATTACAATCAACGATGGTTATCAGTAATCCGTTGCTATTTGGGGTCCCTAGAAACGACTTTTAAGCGGCGCATTTTTAAATCTTATGTCCATCAAATCGATAAAACCTTGATTGTTTCCGACCTATAATTACTCCAAATTGTTATTACTCTTTTACTTACTTCTGTCATCAGTAACATCCGTTCGCATTATAAAGTAGGAAATTTAGACTGCCGTCTCTAATGTTAGGTGTAAAAATCAACAAAAAAGCCGGGAAAAAAGCACAATCTTTTTTTGTCAATACAAGTCTTTTTGTACTGTAATCCATCAAAAGTTTCGTTGTTAATTACTTTTTTTTTTAATCTTCCGATATAAAAGTTTGCTTTGGCATAACTTTAAGTTTCCTCTCTCTTAGCTTCTCCTGTCCTTTGGGGAGCGGCCATTATTAAATTAGAGGGAGGAAGGTGCATTTCCATTTGAGGTGCATGTCGTTCCTATCCCACAGCAGAAATAATAATAACTTACATAAATTGATATGATCCGATCCCTACAATTAATGACCTCGCATTAATCTTTGTCCTGAAATGATTAGTCGCATCGTACATCTAGCTATTTGCAAGCCATCTGGCAACTTTACCAACTTTACTTTAACAAATCACAGTCATGTTTTAATCCTTCTTTAATTTATTCATATTTTTCATTCTCATTATGGGTTCCCTGTGGCCCAAGTCGTGCAACGGCTGAGGCCATCAATGAATGACACTACATCTTCAAATATTTACAAATATCCACGACATGAAAGTGCCCATCTTATCAATTAGTTAAAAGCTTCCACTTTTGGATTTTAATTTCAAATATTTTTTCCGAAAATCAGGGTTTTGCAAGGTCACGTGACAGCTACCCTATCCATTGACCTACCATCTATCATGGCTGCCGCGGGTGATCGTGCAGATCCCTTAGGTATATAAGTCGGCTGTTAAAATTCTGAAAAAGCTTTGAAAACCGTATGCTTTGCTAAATTACTTTCTAATATATTCAGATTTTTTACTTTAATATTTGGGATTGGGGTTCCTGTGGGAGGTCCTGGGGCGAGAGTACGAAGAATCCTAAGAGTATTATGCGAAAGAGGCTACATTGTAGTCTACAAACTATAACATTAAATTAGAATCCAATTCATTTTAACAAATTCATAGTAATCAATCCGCGATGAGCGATTCAAGGAAATCTCTTTCCACTATACTTTCAAACAGGCCAATCCCTTGTGACCCTTTCTTGGCCTTGGAGTCTTCAGAATCCATCAGTTCAGTGCGTTTTGGTTTGGACAAGCATTTTAGGAATGGCAGTAGTTGATCTAGCGATTTTATCTGGTACATCGTGAGTAGAGGCCTTCCTGGTACTCGGACAAGTTCTACGATGTCTTCTGGTCGTCTGCTGCGCTTTTTGAGGAGCTTCCAAATTCGTGAAATGTGAGGCTTGAATACTGTGACTCTTTCGGTCTTATTTTCGCTACTTTTGTTGCTGAAAGAAGATTTCACATTAAAAAATGGTCAGACGTAGCTTGGAGGAACAAGTAATCACAAGTTTTAGCATTAAATACTCTAATTGCTTATCATTTTGAGGTTGCAGACCCGGTTGTAAAATACCACATTGGAAAAAACGTTTGCTTGCGAAGTTTGTAACATTTAGCTTAACAATCCGCAATTGTTGAAAGGAGGTAGGATTAGCAACTCAACTCAACTCAGCTCGTCTTATCTCATGCCATGCCATGCCATCTAACCTGACTTTATCTCATCTCATCTCATTCCAACCCATCCCATTCTAATCAGTTATCTTATCTCATTCCACTTCATCCGTCCAATTTCATCTCATTCCGTCCCATCGCATTTCAACTCCCTGACCTCAGCTCGCTTCAACTATCATATTTCATTTCATTCCACTCCATCTTTTGCGTCCCCTTTATAACTTATCCCTGCTTAAGGATGCGACCAAGAGGGCACGACACACACTAGACCGATGCTTTACCACTACGCTATCGTGTGGTAAGGAACTCCACATCATCCACTCGTACGACAAATATGATCTTGACTCTTACCTTCTGGTTACCATAGCAGCACTGCAATTTGGTTCGCCGCCTTCAAAAGCCCACCTGTACATCTGAAACTGTGGCAATCGATCTCCAGGTAGAGATAATGTAAGGTCAAGAAGCTTGCAAGCAGCTAGATAAAGATTAAGCCATTTTTCTTGGCTGTAATTAGCGTAGCCATTCGCTCCTAAAAGCGCCTCTGATATGAGCATGCGTTGATTTTGGGGCTTGTCGTCTGACGATAAGTCACTCTCCAACTGTAACAGCACGTGGACTGTTTCCGAGACTATTACTGGCCAGAGTGACGTCAGATGCTGAGGGGACATGCGCAGTAGAAGTACTCTGAGGGCTAGGAAGACTTGTTCGTGAAGGACAGGAGCCTGACATAGAAGAAAATGAATAAACTTACAAAAATGAACAACAAAGAATGCCATGAATTTTTGATTCTCCATTTCCTGTTCTTGTGGTCCATCCCGCTACAGTACTTTTGCGCATTACAGCACGCAAGACTTCTGATCAGCCATTCAAATTGGTAGGACATGTTGCAGACACGGTCATGGTACCGAGATGACGACATCCATTCAACCAATCACAGCGCGCGAGATTTCTGCCTAGCCATACAAAATGCTGGAACACGTTGCCGACACGGTCATGATATGAAGATGACGATACCAATTAAACCAATCACAGCGCGCAAGATTACTGCTTAGCCATTCGAAATGGCGGGGAATGATGCCGACACGGTCATGATACCGAGATGACGACATCAGTTTAACCAACTGACCTTTTCGGCGCTAGCCCTCATGTGGTATAAATTGCATTGGATTTTGTTACGCACCTAAATGCTTGGATATTGTTCTGCGATTACAGCACGAATGCACTGACTTTTGAACAAAATATCAAAGTCTATTTCTTTAGTTAGCTTTCTAAATACAAACCAAATATCATTATTTTTACTACATTGAAGATTTTCTTTCTGTTATTTAGAGAGCTAACTAAAGAAATCAATTTGATATTTTGTGCGAAAAGGTCAATTGGAGCGCGTAAGATTTCTGCTCAGCCATTCAAAATGCTGGGACGACACGGCCAAGGTACGTGGATGACGACACCTATTCAATCAATGACAGCGCGCAAGATTTCTGCTCAGCCATTCAAAATGCTGGGACGACACGGCCAAGGTACGTGGATGACGACACCTATTCAATCAATGACAGCGCGCAAGATTTCTGCTCAGCCATTCAAAATGCTACACTTTTTCCCGTCACGGTAAGGGTCACGATAGAGCACCTCTGAATCTGCTCTAGAAATTAGAAATACAAACAGTAATCAAAACCCATTATTCCTTCACCTGAGGTAATCGCAGACATTCTGCAAGTCGTTCCTGGATTTCAGGCAGATAATTCTGGTACTGATCCACCTCAGAGCAGAAAAGTACAAAGGCCAGTTTTTTCAGGAGGTGCGCTCGCTGTTCCATTTCCTGGAAGAAAGGGATTATATGGTAAAAACAAGAATAATACAGGAATAAAATAATTATCTTGAAGTTGAAGAGGTTCGTCAGGTCTTGAATCAAAAGAAATTCAATGTAAAGAGTATTTTTTATTTTTTTATTTTCTCACCCCCCCCCCCCCCCCCCCCCCCCAAAAAACAACAACAGACACGAAAAAAAAAAAAAAAAAAAAAAACCAAAA
>JAAAQI020132476.1:0-13344 GCA_011800005.2 Stichodactyla mertensii | reverse complement strand
AAGGGGTAATGGGTAAGCACTCAATAAGGCCCATATTTACTATTATATGCATAGGATATTGTTGCAACTCTCGAACACTGCTTTGAATTCTCGAAGAAAACAATTTTCGAGAATTACAGTAATGCTCAATGCATATTAGGGGCCTTACGAACTATTTACCCAGAATCCTCCTTGGTCTTATCTTCGATGATTTAACCTTTTGAACCCGACAACGTTCTTTTTTTTTTCAATTTTGGGTTGTGACTCGGCGTAAGCCCCCATGAAATTTCTCTATTATTGTGTAAATGTCCCTATCATTGTGTCGTTTACAAGTACCAATCGTAAAACGACACAATAATAGGAACATTTCATGAGGTCTTACACCAATAGTAACAACCCGATTTGGTGTATTATAGTTTATAGCATATGGTTTGGCTTGTATATAGTTTATAATTTTTAAACATTCTATGTCATTAAGTGGGTTTCTTTACCCACATTTCTTCCCTCAATGCTATAGAACAGTAAGTTAAAGCTGTTACAAACAAATCTAGTTTACGATGGGCTTGTATACAGTAACGGCCGTGGCGGCCATGTTGGTGGTACAGACAAAAGGACCTATAATGAGAAATCTTTTGTTTAACATGGCACCAACGTGGCTGCGATGACGTAAGTTTATACAAGCGATAATAATTCTTAGGGTTTATTTTTTGGTCTGCTTCAATTCACATAAACTACTACGTCTGTCTTTTCTCTTTACTAATAGATAAGGGCAAATTGCTTTACTTTCATTTAAAGAAGTGAATTAGAATGCAACTTACATTTTCTCTTCTCCATTTCTGAGCATCCATAGAGTACGACACCCAGTACTTAGTCACCCATTCATTGTGCTTTGAATTTCCTTGGACGGCAAATTCACAAACAAAATGTGCAACAATAAGGTCGATCTGCAGCCAGGCGTTACGTTCTGGTTTATGAACTTCTGGCAAAAGGACGGGACACCAGGCTCCTGTGCCTCCAAGACGTGCCTTACTAGCACGGTAGTACGAGGAGTAATCGCTTGATGATGTAATCTGGGCGTCTCCTATCTGTCCTGGTTTACTGATGCCAACACTCACAAAACATGGACGTAATTCTAAAGGGTTGTAATAAAATGGTTTTCATAGTGGATTGTGCAAACTGTACAATACACACTGCACACTGCACAATGCAGCTACAAAACATTGGAATAATCTTCCTGATAGCATTAAATTTATGGTGACTTAAGGAGTTTGTTAGTCTGCAATAGCCCACTTTCGATATATGGTTTAGTGATCGCACACAATAAGATCTGAGTCGAGGCTCCGGGGAAACAAAAGAATAATTACGATTATTTCGATGTTATTTGCTTGGTAAATGATTAGATTTAGCATGTTTTTTGTTTCTTGAGTATGTTATGTTGCTTGAAGAAAAATAACATACTCGATCTTACGATTATTTCATTGTTATTCCCCAGAGCCTCGATTCGGCTCTTATTGTGTGTAATCACTCAACCGTATATCGAAAGTGGGCTTTTAAGTCTTATTTGATTTTTAATACCAAAAAAAAATTGTTTGTCTAGTAGGAAGCCATTTTAGATTCAGCATATTCTGCGGCTTTGGCCTAAACCGAATTCTGTTTTGATTTTTGCCCTCCTTTTCTAAAATACCTTTTTTACTTGATTTCGGCCTTGTGTTTACAAAAACTCGCTAAGGCATTAACGTAATTAACCATAATGTAATATTTCAAAATATTTCCAAAGCTTATCATCACCTTTCCTACGGTTAATACATTCTGTCAATGTTGAACAGCATAGTAGTACCCAACATAGGGCAATGAAAAAGACACGTGCTGTCATGTTCTGTTGGGTGTCGAAGGCGCGCGTGTGCACGACCGATTGTGACTATGACGTCATCAATGCGTTTCCAGACTACTTTTGTTCCCAGGGCCTGCGTTTATACTTTCGAACTCCGCAGAAAAAAGAAACGACAAATTACCCTAATTCATAAAAGCCCTGTTACACTGTGCAACTTTTTTCAGCAACTTGTCTCGCAACGCCGTTGTCAGACAAGTTGCTGGAGAATTGCAAAGTGTAACAGGGGTTGGCTTGCAATTTTGTTTGCGCGCAGCGTTGCACAAAACTGGACTCAGTTCTCCTTTTCGTAACGGATTGCAGCAACTTGCAACGCCGTTGCACAGTGTATCACCCTTCCAGCAACTTTTCTCGCAATTTCCACGTCTTATTTTTCAAGAGCGCATGCACACATTTTCGTAATCATCCAATATGGCGCTACTATGAGCTCTCCCCAGCCTACCTCGGCGAAAAATCGTTGCACGTTGCTGAGATCGCTTTGCAGTGTAACGCCTCACCTCGGCAACCTGCAACGCTACATTTTCAAGCATTGAGAGACAGCTGGTTGCCGAGAAAATTGCACAGCGTAACGGCGGGGCTTTATTGGACAATTCTGCCCCTCTCATAAATAAGCCGTGACTTGACGTCACGGCTTGTTTATGGGACGGGCAGAATTGGCCAGAGCAATGGAAATTTGAACAAAATTCGCTCTGTTAAGAAACATTTACTCTCAAATTGTCTGGTTCCCGAATATAAGATGTACTATGATGTTTAATTCACAATATTTACTGTATTTGGTAGCTGATACCGCTTTTCCACGGTCTACAAAACGTATTTAATTTTGATTTTCATTGTGTCATGACTGTTTTGTTCCCCTTCCCATGAACATGATCATTAGTGGGTCCATTAGATGACAAACTCTGCTGAAATTAAGCCTTAAGATATCATCACAACGTATATCCTCCACCCGAAACGAACACAACTCTGTACAAAAGTTCCTGCTATGAAGGAAAAGGTAAGAAAAATCTTTACAAAAACTGCTTTTGGTTTTGTACCCGGAAGTCGCTTTTCATATAGGAATGACGTCACACTGTTTTGATGTGACGTCATAATGAATTAGGGCAGTTCTGTGTGGGATCGATATTCTCTGGGAATGAGTTTTCGACCGAATGAATGAGAAAATGTCTACTGAAGTCAAGTTTAAGTAACCGCTTTGATAAAGTATAAATATTGTGGAATCTCAAGGCCATCACAGCCCCATAGCCTAAAAGACTTTTCGTGCCTAGAAAAGACCACAATTTGTGGGGGGTTTATTATCAAGCATTAGGACGTTAGGAATGCAAAATAAAAAAGGAAAAAAGGAAAAAAGGAAGGAAGGAAGGAAGGAAGGAAGGAAGGAAGGAAGGAAGGAAGGAAGGAAGGAAGGAAGTGGCTTAATAACGAGTGCAGCGGCTCTTAAATGGGAACTGCGTTCAAGCTTTGTGAATACTTCTGACTGGAGTCCAGTTATCATAGTCAAATACTCTGATCTCAAGCTTTCTTACTGAAGAGTATAGCATTAACTCTTCAAACCATACCTAATCTACGCCCTTTCACCTTCTATCTTCATAAAAACAATTTCCATGATTACTCTAATCAATTTTACGAAGATTAAATCGTCTCCTAGGCGCCAACCACAAGCATGGATTAATTTGATTTTGCACTTCTGGTAAAATTTCACGTGCTCAACATTCCATGCAAAAGAATTTGACCAATAAGAACGCGAGAATTTTGACAATATTCCAAGATTGTTTACATGAGCAGTTTAGTTGGGTTTTTGGCTCAGTTGTTACAGGGTTGGTCTTCATTTTGCTTTGAGTAGATCGTTGTCTCTTCGATCTTTGAGAAGTGATTATCCGGTGTCCTTTACGAATTTCGGGAGCCAAATTAATCTTGAGCGTTTGCCAATGTGCTAAAAACTGAGGCGAGGATGGATTCTTGCACTTCTAGACAAAACTTCTACTATTTCGTATCTTGTATTTTGGTTCTATCTTTCTTATTAAATTCTGTTTATGGAGCTACAAATTCAGAGGTAAGCCCTTAAAATATATATTTTTATTTGATTCATATTATTTTTATGGAAAACCCGTTTTGCAATTCCACATTCAGTGAATTTCAAGTTTGATGTTCAAGGCCATACAAATGATTTTTTTTTTCAGTCTTTATCAGATTATCATCTATGATTCCGCCATCGGAAATACATTTTTTAAATGAAAGAAATCTATACTATCTAAAACAAACACATACTAGTAAGAGCGATGATCGATTTTTGCCTGTTTAACTTTTAATTGATTCGGTGATATGTTCTTATTCATGTGATTTTCTTCTATGTTACAGATTATTTGTATTTCATTTATGTAATGAGTGACGTTTAATACATCGGGTCAATTATACATTAATCTGCTTCTCTCAGCTTGGGTCAAATTTTGAGTCCTGCTGTCAAATCTTTAGAAGTTAGAGAATATTCTGACATTTCTGTCTGTTTTCCATCCTTGCCTCCATTCTTTTTATTAAGTTTTCATTCATTCACATTTTTTGCTTACATTTTAATCTTTCTTTTCTTCTCTTTTTGAAGACAAAGTTTTGGGTTAAATTTGCTAAAAATTATCAAATTCACCCATTTTCTGGCTCATTTATAAGTTTTGATTTAAACAATTGTAACAATTTACATATTATCTCCAGAATGAACTGAATTATTTCAAACCCCTTCTATATCAAAAGGTCATTTCTTGACCAGACTGTATCAAAATTAACAAAATCAATTCAATCACAATTTTACAATCAAAGATATTACTTGTAGATATCAATTTAAAATATCTCAAGTATACAGTTACATCAAGGCAGACATGTTATCATAAATATTTCCAGGTGAACTCTTCAAGACCCAATGGAGATATACCATCAACCCCTCCCTTCCCAACAGGGGGAACAACACCAGTCCCTGCAGATAATTCAGAAATACCAGGTGATTAATCAAATGCTGCAAAAACCAGAGCTTTTTCTTCATATGATAAGTCAAGTGTATGCAGATTTAGCAGTATGTACATTATACTCATGATTTATTAATAGCTCCTGAATTTGTTGGTTGATCATGAAGCAGTGGTTCCAAGCCAAGACTGAATTTGATTCTTTTTTTTATCAAGGCCAACATCAACTTGAAAACCAATTGTTTCTTGATCATCCAAGCAAATTCAGGAAAGGTCTATTGCGTATTTATTCTACACATTGCAATGGTATACATATAAGAAATTTGATTTAAGTTTATGAATCCCTAGACAACCTCAATATCTGTGCTCATGTAAATCAGGGTGTGGCCATAACTCCCACAGCTTAAAATTTCAATCTCACATGTTGGGTTTTGTGGAGGGAGGAAAACTAGCTTGAGAACCTGTCGAAAACCCCTCAAATCAATTTTTAAAGGCATATATATATATAATTACTCAAAGTGAAACTCTGCTCACATGAAATGTGGAGCTGCCAGACCTGCCAGAGGACTGAGAGGTGTCAGTATACCACTACAATTTAAATATGGATGTAAACCACTAGATACACACATGCTGTAATTTAAGTAGAATGCAATTACTTTCCTAATTAATATGCCATTTCAATGACACATGTATATATTTTTCATAAAATTCTTAATGATAATCAGAACACAAGATTAAATATAATAATACCTTTGATTCTTATAGGGTTCCCATGGTCAGGGAAAAGTCAGTGAATTTAGATTTTTTTCAAGGTCAGGGAATTGTCAGGGAATTTTTATCATTATCCTCAAATTTGTTTTGAATTCAGTGACAATTATGTAATTTCATAGGTGACTCCTAAATGAAGCTTCATAAGGCTTCCTATTATATTATTCTTTATAGAACTTAGGACTTCATTCCATTTACACACAAAATATTACATGACAGCATAAAAGAACAAGGAAGAACACACAATATTGATCACCAAGAGAAGACACTAAAAACAGTATAAGAAACAACAGATATTGTTTTTGGTAACCTATATATGGTCCATGTAAATGTTGATTTTTTTGATTAAAAGGACTAAAGAGAAGTGTGCATCTTTGTCATTGAAAAATATGGTTTTTGGTCAGGGAAAAGTCAGGGAAAAGTCATGGAATTTTACTTTTCTAGATGAGTGGAAACCCTGTTCTATTATTATGTGTTTACATCACAGCCATTTGAAGATGATTAATTTGAATAGACATAATTTATAATTACATTTGAGTTTTGCACTGATTCTTTGATCAGCATTTTTTTATTGATTAAATCAAAAACTAATAAAATAATAAAAACAGACTATTATGTGCATAGCTGTGTGTGGCATATAGCATTTCAAGGGTCCTTGAAACTTATCAATTTTTAACATCTTCAGTAGCCTGATACATATTAAAGGTCGATTGAGGAATTTTTGGATTGAGGGTTAAATATTTTTAAAAAGCTTTAATATTTTCATTTCTGACAGTCTTGCAGTTTGACTTAATTAATTGAGGAAAATAATTAATAATAATGACAATATAATAATCAAGACATTATTTACTGAGGGTTTATACATAAAGCAGGAATTAACAAAGTGCTAAATTAATAAACTTGCATGTATTAGCCCTATTACCGTATTTACCCGCGTATAGTCCGCACTTTTTTTCACGAAATATTGGCTTCAACGCAGGGGTGCGGACTATCTGAGGAAACATTTGGTAGAAGATCGTGCTAAGACCACCTAATTTGCATATGAATACACGAACTAAATAAACAACATGGCGGAAAGCATAGTCATTGACTTTCGATGATTTGTTGGCTCCTAAAAGAGCCGTTTTATTTGTTTGACTTAGATTTTTCCCTTTAGTAGTTCTTTTAGCTTGTTTGTTGTTGATTTTCTGGAACAAGCGAATGTTATCAGACAAAGGATCTCCATTCCGCCGACTGTGAGCTTGCTTCGAACGTCTTCGTCCATTAACGACCACGCTCGCTAATAACACCTCCACGTGCGATGAAATACCAAGCTATTTTGGAGTACTCTCTTGGCAAATGGCCAACCGTTTGGCCATTCAAAGTTTACGTAAGACCAAGTCACTACTTGTTTGGGACTCATTCCGAGCGCACTTGTCACAACCAATTAAGAACACTATTACATCGTTGAACACTGAAACGGCTGTTATTCCCGGAGGCATGACAGGAATTCTTCAGCCCCTTGATGTTTGCATCAACAAACCTTTCAAGGATAGAATGCGAAAGAAATGGCAAGACTGGATGCTGGAAGGCGAGCACACCTTGACACCAAGCGGCAGAATGCGTAAAGCTGATTTGAACGTCATTTGCAAGTGGATTGTCGAGTCGTGGGACGATATTCCTAGTGACATTGTTTCCAAATCATTTCGAAAGTGCTGTATCACCAACGCACTAGATGGAACGGAGGACGATGATGTATGGGAGGAAGACGACGAGGATCCATTCGATGATCAAGACTTCAACGATGATCGCGACGATGATTTGTTCTACGCGGAAGAACTTGATCGTGCAGAGGTAGATGAGAAGGAGTACGAGAGAATATTTGGAGACAGCGATGATGAAGAATTTAGCGGATTTTAATTGTTTGAAAAGAGAACTTATCATTATAAATATTGAACAATTTAATGACTTTGTTTTTAAATGTTGTAAATAGTATAAATACATTTCTTACATTGACGTGGAACGTTGATCTTAAATTGTAAATAGTATGACTTCTTTTTTACTTAAAGGATGTTTAAAGTATTGTAAATAGTGTAAATAAAATTCTTACATTGAGTCAGCACGTTTGGATTTGTTTTTTTTTTTGTCAAAACTTTTTTTCCTGAAAATCTCGTCCCAAACTCGGGGTGCGGCTTATCTGCGGGTGCGGACTATACGCGGGTGCGGACTATACGCGGGTAAATACGGTAATTGTACAAATTCACTTCAATTACTAGCATTTTATGATAGGGAATGTCATTTGTCTTGTACAAAATTTCTTTCAATTTGTTAATTTCTATTCCCTCTCAACTCTAGCTATTGCCCTGTTAACTAAATTAAACCTAAGCACTCCCTGATATAGCTGGAATTAGCTATATATATTCATTTAGAAATAAATAAACATTGTCATTGTGATGTTAATGATGTGCCAACCATTTTAGCACTACATGTCCCCACATTGCTTTGGTTGAACGATCTAGTAGATTTTTGGTTGGCAATTTATGACAATTAACCAAAATGCATGTCGCTGTTATATTAAAGCTGACCTCTCACCCTTTATCACTATGGTGTGCTGTCATTATAAAGAAATGAAAGGAATAATGTTTTTCTTTTTCTTTCCTTTTCTTATTTCTTTTTCTTTGTCGTTTTTTTTTTTTGGGTATAGAACTGCTTTGTGATGCTCATGAATATCTGTGCAAAAATAAAAATTGTGTAAATAAGATCTATGTTTGTGATGGAGAGGATGATTGCTATGACAACAGTGATGAAGATCAGTGTGGTAAGTAATAGATTAATGATGAGTAAGAGTATTGATGTATGAGTTCTCAAACCCCTTCATAAAATATGTTTGAGTGGAAATCAAAGCAAAAATACAAAGTTTTTGCAAATTAAGGAAGTTATCATTATTTAGTGGGAGAGGGGGAAGGTGCACTAAATTTAGGGGGTACATTTTTATTTATGCAACCCTAGGGAAGGTCATATTTTTTAAATTGGACTTGGAGCCTTGGTATTTTACACACTGTTTCAGGGAGAGTCATATTTTTAGGGGTCCCTTTTTTCTGAGGGACTTTGCCACCATTTTGATAGTCATCATCCTCGTTGGAAAAGCGTCGATCTGTTGTACGGGAGGTCGTGGGTTCAAGTCCCGGCCGGACCATTACTGAGGGTCTTAAAATAACCGAGGAGAAAGTACAGCCTTTGTAATAGACCTCTTCAGCATCGTATGCAAATTGCCCATTTCAAACCATGTGACATTCTCTTGGGAATTGTTCTTTAGTGATGAACATGTTAAAATATTAACATACGAAAGAATCAACTCCCAACAGTAGCATCACGTGGTTTGAAATGGGTAAACAAACAACGAAACTAAAGAGGTCTATTACAGACTTTCAAGTTGATCAGATGACTACTTAAGAAAGCGGTCCCACCTCTCCACACTTCCTTAACCTATATCGGAATAACGTAAAAGCCCCTGAGGATGTAAAGAAACTATGGCACTGACCATCCTCAGTGCTTATACCTCGTTAATCAATAAGTGCATTTGAATATTTAGACCCAATTCATATGTCGCGCTTTTGTCGTGCCAAACCTAATTAACAATTAGACCCGTAGCCCGAATGGGCTACGGGTCAATAGCCTACTACGCCGTATTTAGTATCCACCAAATTGTAGGCCAAATACTCCTCTGAAAAATCTGCAAACCACGACTCAGCCGCCATTCTTTTTCTTTTCTAAACCGGCGCTTTTCTCAACCATGGGCTATCACGAATAGCCCCCTAGTAGAGTAGCCAATCGGAAGGCAGGATTTGTGATAGCCCACAGTTTGGTGGATACTAATAGTTGTTATTTGGTACATGAACGATTTCGATGTCTGAAACAATTAAGTTCGGCACGCCCGAATTAGGCACGACACCGTCATCTATAACAAAAGCGGTTTTTTTTCCTATCAAAAAAAATCAATCTTTCTTTCTTTCTCTTATTTATTCGTTCACTCATTTTATCCTCATCTTTCATTTCTTTAGGTCCCCCGCCACCTGGCTCTAGGTGTCCTGCCAGTCATTTTGACTGTGGTGACAACACACTCATTTCTGACTTCGAGTGTATTTTTACAAGCTTCAGATGTGATGGCCAAACAGACTGCGTTAATGGTGCCGACGAAGTGAATTGCAGTAAGTGATCATTTTGGTTCTCATTACGACTAATATTAAACCACGATAAAAGTATATAGCGTGCAATGTTGTGCCGTGTTTACGCGCTTTTTTAAGTTTATAATCACGGTAGAACTTTCAAGAAGTATCGCGGGGCACTCTAATTGGTTGATGGGAGACGGGAAGTGGGACAGACCGGATTTTGTATTAATGTGAAACGATACAGCGAATTCGTACCCGTACCGCCACAGTACCGTACTTTACCGTAGCTGTAACTACGCGTGCTGATTAGATGATTCACATGAAAACAATAGGAAGCTATTTCAGTGTTGCTGCATACCGTACCGTGAACGTGCTGTAAGTCAGTGTCGTACGTTTCTCACTCATACAAAACCGCTCCAGGAGATTTGTTTCATATGACTATTTTTCTTTTAGCGCGCCCAAGAATAACAGAATCCACGACATCACCTATTGACATCAGTATCGGAGAAACAGTTCATTGTATTTGCGCTGCTGTTGGTGTACCACCTCCTATCATATCATGGCGTTTTAATGAGAGAAGGCTGCCTTTTACTCCAAAATTGACAGTCCAATCCCTAAACGGCAAGAGCCAACTTACGATAAGAAATGCCACTAAGGCCTTATCAGGGAGCTATGGATGCGAAGCTCATAATAACAGGGGATCTGTTCGCGCTTATCCAAAGTGTGTTATCAATGTCTTAGGTAAGGGGACTTGCATTTATTATGGCTTGTGTGTGTGTGTGTGTGTGGGGGGGGGGGTCTGTAAAATTGAGGGGTTAACGTTATATTGAGAAGTCTCGAAGAAGTCTCGAAGAAGTCTAGCTCCACAATTCTGCGCGGCGCGAGTTCGTTCCTGTCATCGGTTAGATTTCGGAAAAGACGAATTATATGTATAAGAGTGCGTGTGAGCACCGAATTTCGAAAGAAATTTAAATTACTCACCCCAGCCCTCTCTTTCCCACTCCTTTATTTTTTCGCATGTTTCTAATATATTTTTAGTTCTCGACTATGATGTGTAAGGTAGGATCTGTCCTTGGAATGGGTGGGTAAGATTACTTATAGAAGTGGGTGTAGAAGTCTTTATTTGTTGATTGTACTTTCTTCTGTGTATTTTATTATCTATTAGTGCCAGGAGATGCCTGCAACCCACCTCGATTCAACGCTGCTGCTTTATCGCCAGACGAGTGTCGCGATTGTTTCTGTATGGGAGTCACTCAAGATTGCCAGAGTGCATCACTCTACAAACAGCAGGTCTATCTTATAAAACATGTATAGATTGCTAGTTTTGCCATAACTGTTACTGGATACGGGCTACATCCGGGAACCCAGTTGGATATTTTCAATTGCCGACTTTCACGACCCAGAATGCTTTGCGGTAAATTCAAAATGGCGGACATTAAACACGAATTTGTGGGGAAATGAAAATTTGTGGGGAGTGAAAATAATGAAGAAACTTCGAAGAAAATAAAAGAAAGAGAAGAAAACATAGCTTTTTTGCTGTCCATTGGCCAAAAGACGTCAGGGACCAACGAGGATATTAAAAAACGAGTCGATCTTTTCAAAAATCAGCCGGAACTTACCGTACTTCTAGAGAAGGATGTAAAAGCAAGGCAACGAACTTCTAGAATTTTTGGAAGAGAACTTGATAGAAATGACGTTCCTTTACCAGAAGAGCCCTGGACGAATGGACCTTTTCCTACTTTTACTGTGGAACAGCTAAGCCAGTATGCTTTGTTGAAGTTGCCAGGCAGGAAATCCATGCTTGAAAAAGGAGAACGATTTTTCAATAGTCGAAAAGTAAGCTTATGAACTTTACAAAAATTCAAATTTCAAATAAACGTAAGATAATTCCTTCATCAGTTATTTCTTTCTTTTATAGATAGTCACGATGCGTGTCCTACGAAGAAAGTCTGAAACCTGGGTACGTGCATGGGTGCGGCAATCATATGGGTCAAATTCAAAGGCCAGCTTGTGTGAGATTTAATGACAAAGGCGTTGCAGTTGGAGGAACTTGTTCTTGCACTGTCGGGTTGTCCGGCTTATGCGCACATGTTATCGCTGTATTCTATCAACTGATTCATCTAACAAAAACAGGATCTTTCAAATTAGAAATTCAATGCACTAACAAGCCACAAAAATGGTACAAGAAAGGATCAAGTTCAAATAACAAACAATATGCACCTGTACACGAGATTGACGTCAAGTCTGCAAGAAAGAGGAAGCATATCAAAGAGCCCTCAAACAACATAAGTAAACAAAAGAAAGCAGCTCCAAAAAAACGAAAACTGTCTGAAAAAGTAGACAAAATATCTAAGGAACTCAACAAATTTGAGGTTGAAACCCACTTTTTGTTAACAATTGGACAAAATAAAACTTTGAGAGAAAACAGTGGGCTGTATCCCTTACTGGCTGATCGTTACATAACTCAGGCTGCAAAAAAAGACCATGACTACTTCCCACAACTACCAGCCAAACCTGAAGACGTAGTAACAGAGAGGTCCTTAGATCTACCTGATCCATCAGAAATACAACCAGCAGGAATTTGCACCTCAGTAATACTTTATTACCCAGTCAAACAGAGAACAAAAGAATGGTACCATCTTAGACATAACAAAATAACTGCTTCAGTAGTTTCAGATTTGATTGATATTGGAGGATCTACTAAATATGATGAAACTTGGGCTGTACTTAGAGGCCAAACAGAAGAAAAACAAAAGAACTTCTTGAATTTTCAAAGAGTGGACAACATTCTTGATGAATTTACATGAATGTCTGCACACTTACCATCATTCAACATGTATCCTCAGGCAAGCTATCTTGAAATTGGCATCACACTCTCCTACAGTAAACTGATTACCAGATTTCATGGGTGGCCTGTTTTGTATCCCCCCTTTTTCTGCCAGTTGTTCAGAAATTGTAAACCCTAAAAAGTAAAAACAGCCTGTAAATATCAAACTTCAATCAAATTACATTATTTTGATGTATTATAAGCCCTCAATAATTTGATATATTAGTAAATCATCCATTGCTGAGGTCCTATGGGAGTGCAGAATTACAAGTGATTTCAAAATAGCTATAATTTGGTCAGTTCATTGCCAGAATACATGTAGTATGTAACATTCCCTTTGTAATTAGGTTAATCTAATAAAATGTTATTTTAAGATCATTGCATTTCATTGTAATTTGAGTGTGAGTGGTTACATTATAATGTAATTAATAAATATGAAGTAAACATGAAGTAATTTATGGTAATTATGATTTACCTTTAAACATTATCTAAGGCACCAGCCATATCAGTAATGCGAGTATCAGTTATCGACCCTGGGTAGACATCTGGGATCTTGGTTGCTGTCCCATGTGGAGTAAGGCATACTAATGCTTTGACAGTATGGGAATTTTTGTAGTCTGAGAAAAACAGCTCATTCATCATTAGGTCAGAAAAGCCAGTGGTTTTAATCTCAGTTGCATCCAGAACAAGAACTGTATGGGAGTAGCCAAGATTTTTATAGACCCATTTCAGGCCCCTTGACGACCGTTGTCAAGCAAGTCAACTACGGACAAACAAACCCGCTAGTCG
>JAAAQI020132465.1:0-13344 GCA_011800005.2 Stichodactyla mertensii | reverse complement strand
CCCCGCCGTGTTCGTGCCGCGCCTTTTTTACAGTCATACGAAACCTGCTCCAACAGGAATTTGGGATGGCGGTTTCCTGTCCCCCCCCAACACCCCCCCCCCCCCCCCCCCCAAAAAAAAAGCAAACAACAACAACAACAAAAACTCCGCTACTGCCAAGGCCTGCAGCATACCTTGATTTACGAAAAAATTGGCCACATATTGGGCAGACAATATGGCCTCCTTGGAATGATTGATGTTCTCTTCTGTCGTCCATTCAAACTGGTTTTTCTCTGGGTGCCATTGCGTTGCAAAGAATGGATAATCAATGGCTGAAAAAGAGGTGACACTATTAGGAAAAATGAAAAACCGACACGGAGTCAACGTGCGATGGGAAGCCTGCGCTGCTAATGGACTGCCTCTCACCGCTGGAGTCGCTGGTTCAATCCCTGGACCTGTTATCTCATGTGAGTAGAGTTGTTTGTTGGTTCTCACCTGTGCTTCGAGAGCTTTTCTCTAGGTTCTCCGATTTTTAATTCTTCCTTCTTCGCAAAACAACAACAACAAGGACTATTACTCTATCTTGCGCGACCATTATTAACAAAGTCTCGACGCAAAACAAATTACGATTTTAAGATTTGGCGCACAAGACTGTAGTGGTACACTCTACTGTAGCTAGTATTGACCCCCCCCCCCGAAAAAATCACCAGCTTCAGTAATGATTTAATAATTTTTCGTACGCACATAGCCTTATTGTTACTGTACCACCAACCTTCTACTGTTGATACAAAATGAACCTTTCCTTTCGTGTCTTCATTAGTTGACAATACTTTAAAAAACTGTTGTAATACTGGTTCTTTTTCGTATGTCTACAGAATTAAAGTAAAAGCAAGGACCTTAATATGGAATAGTGCAGCTATTTATTGTCAGACCAGCTGTAGTGACAAACGAACGCCCCCTGTCTTGCTTAATTATAATCATCCAAATAGTCATTTCCCATTGAAAATGGATTCCACTTCGGATTTCCCATTTAGTCTGGAAAAATGTGCAACTGTGGCCAAAGTGGACCAAACTATCAAAATGTTGGACCAAAATGCAAACTTTTTGGGCATGTGAGGGGGGGAAGGGGAAGGTGCAAATGCACCTTGTGCACCTTGTGCACCTTCCTGGCTATGGCTTTGCAGTGCTTTCTCAGCATCAAATTTGAAGGGCACTTTTCATAAAACAATTTTCATGTGCATCAAAATTTAACAAGCTATTGTACTTTATGCAAAGTGTCCTCAAAGTTGAGAATAAGAAACCAGTGAACAAGGTCCTTACCTCTACTGATACACAGTTCTGATGCATATTCAGTGTGATAGGAAGTTTACCAAGGAAGGTTAGTATGTCAGAAGGTGCTCCACCAAACATCTTACTGTTCTTGTAACCTAGGTATATTGTCAAATGGAAATAAGTTTACAGTAAGTAGGGGTTCACTATACTGACCATGCCTCTACAACCAGCTGAGCAGAAATAAATTTTCTAACCAATCACAGTCCATTTGCAATTTTTCATGGCCGGCCCTATGTTCAAGCATTTTTTGTACCTAAAAACAATCAAAAATTTAATCTAATGTATTTTGACTCCTAGAAAAGTCCAAAACTATTAAACGGAATGAAATTTTATCTGTGAATTATCTGAAAACCATGCAAGAAATAATTTTGAAAACAAAAAGTGAGGGCCAGAAGTTTTGTCCAACAGTGCTTTGCACACCTAGTTGTTTGCTCAGCTGGAATAACTTTCCATACCTTTAGTGAAGTTGAGGGGTAGGCTGACATTTTCTCCATGGCAGCGAGATAGAATGTCTTTCCCTTTTGCAGCCAAGACATGAAGCATTTGGAAGCCAAGACAGGTTCCCCATAGTGGGAAGATGTCACCTTTATCCTTAGCCTGTTGTTGTTGAACAATTTAAGGTTGTTACAATAGGTACTTAAATATTCTTTTCCAGGGCTAGCTTTTATTCAGTGATAAAAGGACAATGGGAGGATCAGATCATACAGCCTGTATCAAATGGTGAAGTTATTGAGCCCAAGGTCACAGAACACCTATGAAAGTGGGGGAGCTAAGGTATGACAAGGATTGCAGGGTACCTTTGAAATTGTTATAATCAATGTAGATTTGAAAAAAAGTGGGGGGCTATAGCCACTTAAGCCCCACCCTCTCTGCAGCCCCTGGATCCATTAAGACATCAGTGTGATAAATCCTATTTAATCCTATGTACAACAACCCCACTTTCAGCTTTGAACAACTCTCAAAGCCATATATAGTCCCTTATATCAAGCAGATACCTATTCATATTTTAATATAGAAAAAAGTGCATAGCCATCTGCCATGGTAAATGGGGGTTCAATGTAGCATGGATAAAAATAACAACCAGTCATTGGACATTATCTGGCCAAAATGAGAACATGTCCAGTCAGCTTGTCTTACCAGTCATGTTGACCAGCTACCTTTGAGTTAATTATTAGCTCAAATTGCATTAACATATAATATGATTAAATGACTGTATGACTGATCTCATTAAAAATTTATTTGGCCAGTCATCATGACTGCTGACTGGCTGACTGGTGACTGCTATTTTAAGCCCTGTTATAGATAGTAAGATACAGTTTCAATTCAAAGTTGGATTTTCAATGCTGCACACAAACCTTCACTGCCAAGTCAAACAGAATGGTAGCTGTCCTGGCATAGCCTGAAGTCCACAAATCCACATCACCACCAGGAAATAGCACACTGAATGTTTATTCAAATATTGTAGTTATATATCAATCATCACCCCAAATACTTTCCTTAGGGAGCATTCATTTTTTAACAGGGCTCTGAGCCCCCCTTAATTCTTAGAGCTCACCCCCACCAAAACTCCCCACTAAAAAAATGAATGCTCCCTTACTTTTGCAACATAAATAATGCACAAGATTTTGCATCATTAGAACGGCTACAGTGTTAATCAATAAGGTGCCCCACAAGGTCAAGTCTGACCAATGGGAAACTGAGGGACTGGTCATAAAGCAAGGGGGTAAATATAGGGGGGGTGGGTCACACAATTTTAAACTTCTTGAAAGGGGTAGGCTGTTTATAAACTGTACATCAGAGAGGGTGGGTATAGAAAATGGAGTGCATTGAAACCAGGGAGGGATGATACCTTTTTTAACCTTGTATTATACTGGGCCAGCAGAAAAAAGAGCTCCTTCAAGTCCAGTTTTACCTCCACCCCACCCCCTTACTATACGAGCAGCCCCTCAAGAGAACAGGGATGGATCAAATCTAGGATTTTGAAATAGGCCTGGGAGTTCACTCCAGAAACAAAGGGAGATAGGCATGTTCCCCCTAGAACACTTTTTATTAGGATGCTAATGTTTTTAGGAAGAAAGGAAACATATGGCTACCAACTAAACTATCCAGCTCATAAGGAGATTGAGGCTAAAGGGGATTTAATATCAAATCTTTAATTTAGACAGGAAGATAAACACCACTACATGACTTACAATTAAGATTAAATAAAAATTAAACCCATTATTTAAATAACACTCACCCATTTAGTGATGAAAACAGCTTTTTCAGCTCAGCTTCTGTGTGGTTATTTCTATGAAAAAATTATATAAAAGTGATGGAAATGGCATGAGCTTGCCATCCAGTATATTTTTCAATTTATATTTCATGCCATTTCTCCTGTGTCAAACATTTTGACATGAAACTTTATTTTCTTACTAATATTGAGATGCTCTTTTTATTTCTAGAGTCCATTTTGACACTGGTGCTTGGGAACACACACAGATCAAATGAACACAAATACCCCACCCCTGAAATCCAAAAACTTTAATACCTTTTTATTTGTTGACATTGACAACCAATTGTGCAAAGCAAATATAAATTCAAGGTCACTTGGAAGCCATGAGTTCAACTGGAGATCAGTCTATTCATGGCCTAATCAACTACTTCAGCCCTCAGAACCCACAAAAACCATCAAATAACCAACTGAGGAAGCCAATTACACTTTCAAACCCCTATCTTTTGGCCACACTTACCCCTCCCCCCATAGGATTAACTTTGATAGGTGCACTGTATCTTTTATGTAATGCACTTATCAATGTTTAGCCCCAGGGGGCAGACCCAGAGGAAATTAACATTTTTGTAGATGGCAGAGTCAGTTTCCCCAACCCCTGGAATACAGACGAATGCCAGATTTCCCCTCCTTTCCAGTCTCTCTTGTTCATTCAAGTGTCAAATTTCCCTTTTCTGGGGGAGAATATACTTGTCAAATGCCCAACCCAAGGTGTAAATCCTATGCCAATTCCTCCTGGTCTGCCCACCCCCACCTCACCCTGGGACTAAACACTGATAGGTACATAATACCTGATGGGGACTACCCTTGCTCCAGCTGACTCCAGATACTTGATATATGAAGCAGGGATGTAAGTCTTACCAATTTTCATTAAAATGTCCACAGTTTCTTGAGCAAGAACTCCTACAAAGTAAACAAATTCAAACACACTATCTGTTATTGTAAGATCGTGCAGCACGTATAAATAAGCAAGCAAAGTGATAAATAAATAAATGAAGTTTATATTTTGCACTGCATAGTCCTCTGCCTATATAATATAAAGCAACGGTACCATACTTATTTTTTATAATTCACACAAAAGTCAAAATAATGATGCGACAATCCGACTGCAAAATAGAAAAGTAAATTACCTACCTATGATAGGCCGATCATTGACGATTCGAGTTTCTTTGCTCTTTTTCTCCACTACGGGTTTGGATTCGGTTAAAAAACTGCAAGCAGCAGCAAAAAGAACGAAATAGACAGACAACGATCTCATAATTCTATCAGAATGAACATTTCCGTGCTTATCTCAAGAGTTATTTATGCTGTCGATGTAGGCCACAGCTGTCACGTGAATCATGTGACAGTCACGACCATTGCATTTAAATAATTAGCGTAACGCTCGCCTCCAAGAGCTTCCATTTATTCATTCATTTTTTGCAAAGACGAATGGATACCACACGCTTACATGACAAGCATTTGTTTTATTAGTATGATTTATTTTATCGCCAAGAAAATTTCTTCGATGCTTTAGTCATTGCCAGGCCTCGGTGACCTGACATGCAGCAAGAGTAAAACGGAAAAAGACTCTGGGACCATGAGAGCACGCGCACAGTGCACTAAATTATACGGTCAGAGACGAAACTGAACAGAAAAATTACTAATTTATTATGAACTCTTAAAGGAAAGCACAAGGAAAAATCCTAGAAGTAACAAAAATACCCGAAATATCAATTTTATTATATCCTAATGCGTATTACATAAATAAACACTATATAGCAGCTACAATCTTTATTAATCTAGATATTCTTCAGATTACTCTACAAAGTAATTCGTGCTAGATTTTAATTTCCAGATGCAAAGGGATCTAAATGGGAACACATTTTTCTGTATTTCAACACTTTAGGTACTAGCTGCTTCATTTTTGTTCCTGACTGTGACTCTATTTTTAGCACAGGGACACAGGGACACAGAAAATTACATGAAAAGTTTCGAAAACTAAAGGAAGTGGGTAGGATATGAAAAAGAAGCAGAGAAAGGGTAAGTACGTTTATGACAGGGTGGAGGATTGTAGTCAGGGGCTACAAATTAGTGTGGTTGGGGCTAAAAGGGTCTGGTGGGGGGCTAAAAAGGGGTGTGGTCAGGGGTAAAAATAGTTGTAGTTAGGGGCTACAAAGGGGTGTGATCGGGGGCTACAAAGAGGTGTGGTCGGGGGCTACAAGGGGCCGTCACCCAAAAGATTTTCCAACATTGTTCGGGTATCATAAATATGAACAACGGAAAGTTTAACTCCCCCCTCCCCTTCCCCGCCAAAAAAAACCCTGTCCCTTTCAGACGTTGAAATATTTTCTCATAGGGGCGTACACAAGGCCAGGATATACACATGCTATTTAGAACAACTTTTTTCACCTATTAAATAGTGTCTTAGTTTACTTTTGCTCTTTTTCTTGAAAAATTCAAACGACAAAACGTCGATGCTGAACCACTGAACTCTCCTATAAAGTTAAATTAATAGGGTCGGAAATAATATTGTCGGTTTGAATTTCTCAAGGAATAGTCAATAAATTCGAATATCAATTATGACAGAAGTCGACGGTGAAGGCTTCAATCCCAGCTCCCTCCCTCCTCCCGTTCCACAGGAGGCCCAGATGGGACTAGGATCCAAGATTGATTGAAGATGGCAGCAATCACCCTTTGAAAGTTTTAGATTAGAAATTCAGCTCCATATTCACACAGGACCCTGGAATTTTATCATTGTGAGATTTTGAATTTTCAGACTCTATCTTGGTTGCAACTTCTGCCCTAAGTTGTACGGCTGACAGAAGTCGACGGTGAACGGCACGCAGTTCAAATACTCGCAACCCTTACACATTGCGGTTTGGGTGTCCAAGAAAATAATAAAACCAACGACGAAAAAGATGATGACAACAGCGAACGCGATCAGGATTTGGATTCGCTTCCTGCGTTTGTCCCATTCTCCGAACGTTATGTAGGGCAAGAAAATGAAGGCAAGGAAGAAGCCGAAGACAAAGCCCGCCATGTGAGCGAAGTTATCGACGTAAGGTAGAAGACCGACTATAAGTAGTAGGAGAACAACACCACATAGTTTTAGGAGCGCTATTACCGGACGATTAACCATCTGCCAGCTTTGGATCAGTTCGACGAACAGACAGGATATGATTCCAAACATTGATCCAGACGGGCCAACCTACAAGGTAGTAAAAGGAATAAAATATGAAATGTACAAAACCTATACGGAAAGAAAATGCATGCCACATAGTTGAAAATAAGGGTTAGTTTGGCAATGGAAGTACGAAAATAACACTAATAACGAAACCGTCTCCCTGAGTATTGTTGGACGAGATTGCTACCTAAAATTTAAATGGCGAAAGAGACTTCATAATTCTTGGATGCTTACATAGACTTAGACAAACTTTTTAAAAGGAAATCGGGATGACGGGAGGGGGAGTGGTTAGGTACACGGCTGCTGTAAGTTACTGTTTCATTAGAAAAGGGACGCGGATTTTATTGGAGAAGGTATTTTTGGCAATTGTTTTTAAGAGCCTACACTCCCGCCCTAAAAGTTTCAAAAATGTAGCCGGCCCACGCTTACACGAACTGAGGCAGAATAAGGAGAGAGAGAGGGGGATAGGGTAGCATAAGTAAACACTAACCTCTACTTGGTAAGGAATAAGAATAGCACTAATAAGGTAGCCACCGATTCCACTGAAAATATAAATTATGGCTATTCGTATCCATCCAGCCAACTTCTCCAGATCACGTAAAATAGTAAAGTTAAATACCAACGTGCACGCTAAATGGATAACACTTTTAAAAAAGAAAGAAAAAAATTATTTTAGATAACAAGAAACTGTATCTTTTTTTCTGGTACCTTCGCAGTACCTGGGCAATTTACATTATTATGGATGTTCTCAAACAAAGATTCGTATTCTCAATGGACTAAATCAATGTTTTCCCATTTCAGATCACGTGTCATTCCCTTGGATATTGTTTCTTTGTTTCTCGGTAGCGCTTGAAAAGATACGTTTATATGGATGAGCCTCAAACAAAGAATCGTATTCTCAAGGGAGTTACACGTGGTCTGAATTGGGAAAACATTACGTCCATCCCAAGTGGTTTTGGTCTGTAGGTTTAAATGGGATAGTGAAAGAAAAGATATGGTTTGGTCAAGCATAACCGACATCAATGCAACATAATATCCTGTATGTAAGCTTAAGTCACATCCTTTTTGTTGTATCCTTACCCAGCGTGTAAAAATATAGCCATCCACAGACGATAGATCTGATCGGCTTTTTTCGGTTCCATAAATGGAATCATCCCACAGATAGTTTTTAGACAGTCCACCTGTTAACCAATGATCGATAGTCAACAAATGTACGTTAGAACGGAGATATGGAAGGCTTCTGGGGCCTGTCTGCTTAAAACTTGGCTAAATACACAAGCGTTCTCGTGAACATTTTGCCAGACGTGGAGGGGGGTGGTCGCAATTAACAAATCACATGATTTTTGCCACCCCCCTCTTACCACCGTCCCAATAACAAATGAAGCCCTCCTTAATGTAGATATTGAATTCCTCAACTGCAAAATTTAATACAAATTCAAGGTATGTTAACTTCTATCTTTTATATGTTTAGATTCCACTCCTGACAACTTTGACATCTTTGCGGAACTTTAAGCCTGGTCCTCACTAGCAACATAAACACAAGCAACATACGCAGACTCAGTTGGGTGTTACTCATTAACGGTGCTTGTCTTTTCTCACACATACGCAGACTCAGTTGGGTATTACTCATTAGCAGCACTTGTCTTTTCTCACACCTGTGTGAGAAAAGCTGAACTGAGTCTACATTTGTTGCTTATGCTTATTCTTATGTCGCTAGCCTTCAGCGAGGACCAAGATTAGAGCAGATTTCGTAACTGTGAAAAGCGCGCGGTACGATTGGTGCCGTAAGCATGCCTTGCCGCGACCGTGATGTTTTCTAGAATTTTGAGGTGCCTTGCCGTGCCTTGACCGTGTCACGACCGTGTTCGTGCCTCGAGCTTTTCAGAGTCATACGAAATCTGCTCTAATCGCCACCATTGAAAAGAAGCAAGTTGCTGCGATATCATACCTGGGAGCAGAGTGTTGCATTCTCGTGGAAATAACCTCGTCTGAAATTACATTCCTCCCTGCTGACAATGACGCATTGGGCTTGTGTTCCCACACAACATGGACGACCTGTCACTTCGCATGTCATATGAGGGAAATCAGCAGCACTAACATTTCTGTTTGTCCGCTTGCAGATCTGCCAACAAAGACACATGTTGCCAAAAAGACTCGAATTAGGGAGTGGGCACTATTTATTGATTGGCCGTGGTCGCGGGGATCAGACGACTTGGGCGCTGTTTTTCCATTTTTTTCCATTTCAGACCACGTGTCATCCTCTTGGGAATACGATTCTTTGTTTGGGGCCATCTATATTAACGTATCTTCTTAAGCGCTACCAAGAAACAAAGAGATAAAACCCAAGGGAATGACACGTGGTTTGAAATGAGAAAACATTACGCACAAGCCGAGGAGGTCTATTGTTAGGAGAATGAATCGGAGGGTCAATAGATAATTGATAGAAATTACAAGATAGTTGAATGCATGGGATAGCAACATCGTTGAGTGGCTGGGATGTATAAAGAGGCAGTCAGATACGTGGCTCGATGGAAGGACGAACCAAAACTTACAGGCCATTTGGTGATGTCCCAAAGGTTCCATTCATAAGGTTTGACTGATGGAGGATCTTCACACAGCCTAACAAGGTCAAATGGCATTAGACAACAGTCCTGTTTCACACTCCATAAAACCACTGGCTGTTTCTAATGATCACAGATTCGTTTATAGATGGTTAGTCTCGTTTATAAGTAAGTTATTCATAGATACTCGTGAAATTCCGTGGAAGGTGAAAGTTGTTCCAGTTGTACATTCCTCGCATTGCCATTGGTATTTACTACGCTTAGCACTTGAGTGAGAAACGAAAATTTATTCATAAAGTTTGAACTTCTAGCTTCTAATGTTTCTAAGGGCCACCGCTACTATTCACCATGAGAATGGTCCCTTCTGATTGACTGATTTTGTTTGGACTAAAATATTGAAGCAGTGAAACAAAATCAGCCAATCAGAAGCGATCGTTCTCACGGTCCATCGTAGTGGTTACCCTTAGAAACATTAGGAGCTAGATGTTCAAACTTTATGACAAAACTTTCATCGTTTTCTCCAAAGTGTAGTATGAATGATTTGCTCTTAACGTGTACAAACGAATCTGTGGTCATGGATTACAGCGGTAATAGACCTAATCCACTTGGGCGTATTTGTTTTCCCATTTCAGATCACGTGTCATTCCCTTGGGTTTTATTTCTTTGTTTCTCAGTGGCGCTTGAGAAGATAGGTTGATATGTATGACTATTAAACAAAGAAAGGATAGGGAATGACACGTGGTCTGAAATGGTAAAACATTACGTCCAAGTGGATTTGGTCTATTATGGAATGCGAACAAGGCAATTAAGTGCTACCCACGTATAACAAATTTCTTAGTAAAAACCATAACCATGAAATTTCAAGAGTGTCGTTTCTTACTGAGGGTCTTGTCCACACACCGCCCGTGACTTGTTGTCTTTGGAAAACTCTTTAAAGTTGGTAAATGCATACTGTCGGGAAATGAAACGACGAATTAATAATTTGAAAAATACCATAAGATACTTTGATAAAACCTACGCCATTACCACTACCTTCGAACAAAGATGAAGAATAAGAACACCATCACCAACAACAGTGACAGGATCGACAACCAAACGATATCAACAACGAAAATGACAACACCAACACCACTACCACCACCAACATTAACAACACCAACACTAACAACAACTCCAACACCAAAAACATCACCAACACCACCAACAAAAACAATAACAACAACACCAACAACACCAACAATAGCAACACTAACAACAACAACACCAGCACCAACACCAAAAGCAATAACACCAACACCAAAAAATACCACCAACAAAAACAACAACAGCAAAAACAAAAACACCAACACCAACAAAAAAAACCACCAACTTCAACACCAACAAAACCACCACCACCAACAACAACAACAACGAAAACAACAGCAAAAACAAAAAACAACACCACCACTACCACCACCACCAACAACAACAACAACGAAAACGATGATGACAAGGAATAACAACAATGCCTTCATCATGAAAGTAGCAGTAGTAGTGGAGAACAAGAAATGGATGTTATTCTCACCGAACAATTTGAAGGAGAAGACTGTATGCAACCAGAGTTATCAGTCCTGATACAGCATCCTGACTTGGTCTCTTCAATTCGTTCTCGTTCAAGAACGTCGGTCAGTAGTTTGTCATTCCTCATGCACGGAGCAAACTTTGCACCAAGATGAATCAAAGCTTCCTACAAAAAGGACAATCCTTCATCATTAGGGACTGTTCATAATTTATGTCTGGGGGGAAGAGGGGTGTTGAAAGACAAGGAATGTATTTTAGCGACCGACGTTGTAAATTTGGGACCGGGGTGCATGCAGTTTATCGCAGATTTCATAATACAAGCAAAAGATTTCACCTGGTTGGGTCCAATCCAGAAGTTATCAAGATCCTGTTCTTGTAAGTACTCTGGTACTAACGTTCCCTGGCGGCTTTTACTAACCTGCAGAAATAAACGAGAATCACGAATAAAAATGAGATCTAAATGTGGAACTAGATAAATTACACTCCCAAAAAAATTTTTTGATTTTTCATGGGATTTTGATTACTGGGGGTTATACTTTCTTTTTCAGTCTTTTCTTTCGTGCTCTTCCTTTGATTCTACCTTTTCTTCTTTTATTATAACCGTTGTCGCTGAAGTGCGAACCTAAAAACAACTCGGGATGCAGCCTGCATTGCCAGCTGTCCGCGCTTGCATTTGAGGAGCTTAGAGGAAGCGCAACAACTGCTGAACACCGACAACGCAGACTACATGTAGTCAGGACAATAGAATTTCCATGCTCAATAATTAGCGGTCATTGTTAAAATCTAACTCAACTTTGGTTAACACTCTAGTCTAAACACAGCCTAAGTTGATTGACAACTGTCTAAACTGCCCTGTTGTTTGTAACTTTAGAGTCGTACTTCAACGATAATAATTAGAAGACAAGGGAGGACCCAGGATTTTATTTTTGAGGGGGCGAGGAGTCAAAAACCTGAAAAAAGATAAAAACAACGAGTTGTAAAGGGAGGGAGGTCCGCCTTAAGGTAGTAATTTTCCCATGGTGGTACAAAAAAAGGATATATATGTTATTAAACGGCTGGGAGGTCCATATTGAGAAAATATTTGCCCGAGGTCTCAAAAACGAGCGCAAATATTTTCTCAATACGGACCGACCTAAGCCGTTTAACAACGTTTTATTTTTTCCCGGTTCGGAATTCCTTCTAAGCCCATGTAACTGTGAGCGGTCCGGATGAGCCGGTCCGTACTGAGAAAAAACCGGACCGGCTAACAACCAATCAGATTCACTTGGATTCCGGACCGGAAAAAAATAATATGATGATATGAAAGGTTCATACACACTAAGGGTTTTGTTCCGGGAGCAGGCACCAGGGCCGTTGTGCTCTTCGTATGTACCAAAGATTTTATGTAAAAAAACGTTGAGGCGGAAGCAGAATTTTGCTCCCAGCTGACGCTCCCTGATATTAAACTGATTAAATGTCAGCGAGCATGCCCACACCGTGAAGCAAGCTCCCGCAGCATGCTCTCTCGTATATAGTAGTTGTACAAAATGACCCAGGAGCCTGCCCCCTGAAGCAAAACCCTTAGTGTGTATGGACCTTAATATAAGAGTGTATGAGTCTCGTTAATCCTGTGATCCTTTGTAGTCTCTAATATTATCAACTGGATGGGATACTTACAAGCTGGTTTCTTTCAGTATACGTAAAGCCAATAGGAGCAAAGCCATTGACAGCAAGAGTGACAATGAGCACGACGACTTGTACAAAGGATACCCAGTAGGTGAAATAAGGCCTGGAAATAAAATATATCATTATCGAAATTCAAAGGAGGACTGGAAACGAACTCATGTCGCACAAAACTATGGGGCTGAATTTGGGGTCAATATCAAAAAGTGCCGCCATCTTGCACTGGATTCTGGGATTTAATTTGGGGACGAAATCGAGTTGTTGCCCAGTTTTCCTTTGAACTTCTGAAAGGCGAATTGGATCACGGTAGAGGAAAAGAACATCATCACCCCCCCCCCCTCCTCCCAGGACAGCTCTCTTGGTGATACACCATAATTTTTATTTTTCCTTTCATTTTAATCTCTCCCTCAAAATCTCAGTCTGCAAGATTTTGCCGTGAAAATTTGCATGCTTTTTGCACGTTTGTTCTCATAACGCGGGAGTGTAACAGCTTTATTAGTTCGTGAAGCAACCATGAAATAGCTAATTCGTTTGATGACATGAGAGGAGGGGACTGGCCGAATTTGTTTGTTTGTTTCTTTTGGTAATAACTATTTCCCAAAGCCATTTCCATGTTACAGTGCGTTTCACATAACTTTTGCCGATGGGGTTCCGAACTTAGTTCGGAAATTCCGAAGGTTGGCGCGAACTTCGGAATTTCAAACGAACATTCGGTTTGAATTTCTGAACTTGCCGCCAAAGTTGCGAACTTCGTTCACTTGATTCGTTTGAAGTTATGGATCCAAATATATAAAAAAATCTGGGGATCCAAAAAT
>JAAAQI020132464.1:0-29267 GCA_011800005.2 Stichodactyla mertensii | reverse complement strand
AAAAAAAAAAAAAAAAAAAAAACAAAAAAAAAAAAAAAAAAAAAAAAAAAAAAAAAAAAAAAAAAAAAAAAAAAAAACAAAAAAAAAAAAAAGAAAAAAAAAAAAAAAAAAAAAAAAAAAAAAAAATTTATTTTATTATTGGGGGGGGGGGGGGGGGGGGGGGGAGAGGTTTATTATTCAGCCACATACTTGTACTGTGATCGATATACTGACACTAAAGCCCAACATGGGCTCCCTGTGTCCCCCAGTTTTCTGGCGCAGCAGAGTAGGCTCAGTATAAATTTATTATTCATCGGTTTTTCTGTATCTAGAAAGAACTAATTTTGCGTGGTATAGTTACTCACCCTAAACTTCCGTTCGCCTTGAATGTCTGTAAGTCACTGTGGGATAAGAAATAGCGAAACACTTAAGGAATCAAGCAATAGACCATTATTCTCAGGGTTGCGGACTCATCTAGATCCAAGGAATATGACGGGCCACGATACCACTGAGAACAGGATTATTATAATGAGGAGCCTACATTTCTATGAAATTTTTCATAAGAATACGAAATTAGTTGCTCAGTTTTATTTTAGAGAATGCGTTTTCGGTTTTGTAGCCCGTTAGGTCTGGATCCACACGCATCCCTGAGAAAAAAAAGGTCTATAAATAAGGCAGCCCGCAGTCAAAGTCTAATCCCACACGCACACTAATCAGTGAGAAGCAGGTCTAAGCCTCTGTCATGGTTGACTGGCTAAAAGGAGGCCACAAGCTTGTCTTACCTTTTCTCGTCGTCATCAGTTGTCCCCCAGTTATGATAAGGATCCACCCACATGGGATTTGATCTGTTGAAACAGCAAATGGAATTGTTCATGAAAATTATAGAAATATTAATAAAAAAAATATATATATATATAACTTTGGGATTAACTTTAGTTCCCGCTGTTTCTTGGATATAATCTGTCTTACCCTGTGGTGTCGTATAAGTTCGTGTTTGGAAGAGACAGCGAGCTTCTACGTGAAGGCTGCGTGCTACCTGTAAGTATAAACAGAAAAAAAAAATATTGGAATCCGTTCACCAACAGGCACAGCCAGACCATTCACGATTCCATTAATAAGGGCTTCCGTCATTTTTTCCATACTGAGTCAGGTCATTTTAAAAACTATTCAGCCATCTGCAATCCGTCAAATAAATTAAGCAGGACGCAGCGGTGGGAAGAGTGTAAAATGCAGGACACAAGGATAAAATTGTTAATAGCAAATATTCTAGGGTAACCCGTCCAGAACTCTAGCTGTAATGTATCAAAAATAAACTACATTTTCCTTCAACGCAGACAGGAAGTCATTAAACGACCTGAGCTGTGCAAAAACATCAAGTGTGATTCCCTGAGGCAATAGACCTTATTCGCTTGGGCGTATTTGTTTTCCCAATACAAATCACGTGTCATTCCTTTGGGACATTTTCCTTTGTTTAATGGTAACGCATGAGAAGATACATTAGTATGGATAAACCTCAAACAAAGAATCGTATTCCCAAGAGGTCTGAATTTGGAAAACATTACGCCCAAGCAAATAAGGTGAATTGAAATTTGAACGTGAATTGAATTTGAACGTGTCGTTTCTATGACGACACACACTATTTTAACGGATTTGAAGTACTGTAAATCAGAAATAATTCCTACTGCGAATGGAGTTAATAAAAATGAATACATTAAAATGTTTGGTCGAAAAAAAGGTTTTGAGGAGGCTTGGAATGGTTTTTGAAATGGCATACACTAATAAAAATGGCCTGGAAAAACTTTATTTGGCTAATGTATGGCGGGAAGTAGACCCTAAAGATCAAAGACCATAAAGTAAAGATTAGAATGAAATTGAAAATATGACGTGAGACGTTGCTATGACAACGACAGAACACTTCAAATGTGCGCAAAGATTTTTATTCAAAAATCATAACTCGAGAACTACACGGTAAAAGTCACTTAAAATGGGCTTATTTTAATTTCATGATCCAATCTTTGATTTGAAAGAAAAAGAAAAAAAAAATGTGTAAGAGAAATTCTTAAAAATCAATGAAGTTTATTTTAAGATGTTCCCTATTACAGAATTTTTAAATTATTTCTTAGCATTTGCGAACCCTAAAATAAGAATCACATGCAAAGTTTAAAGAATTTTTACCAGTTTTTAAGTTATTTTAGTTTAAATACGAGATTTTTGGGGGACAAAATTTTAATTTTGATTTTTGCGTACGTGATAAAGAGTCCGCGCACAGAAACTTCGAACCTCCTTAATTTTTGTTGAGAAAAATAAAATTTTAACCTTACAAAAAGTAGTTACGAATATTTCAATTTTTTACTTCTTCATCGTACACAGTAAAGGGCCATGTGCAAAAAGGTTTTGCGACAATTACCTCCATAACTTGCAGCTGTGGCAGCTCGTAGCCTTCTTTTTTGCCTAAAATAGTAAAATTCAAAATAACAGCGTCAAGATGTAATCATGATATTACTGGCTTGGGAAGATGAGAAGAGTACAAACATGTGCAAAGTATGTACTGAAATGTTAACGGCGAATTGCTAATAGGTCATTATAACTTTGTAAACGCGTTTTGTAAATCTAACTTTGTTCGCATTTTCAGAACGATGTAGGCATTTATCTCTAAGAAAAATGCAATCTGAACGAGTTTCATGAGAAGAGGTCAATTTCTAGTATTTTTTCTTTCTCCCTTTTGCTTTTATCAGCTTTTTTAATCAGACATAACTATTGCAGCAAAAACGTTGTTGCAAAACTCATTTTGACAATGATCCGTGGATGTCGATGCTGATCGAGGTAGACCTTTCCAGAACTCGCTTGGATAATCACGAAGCAATGGTACCAAATCGAGACTGAACTTGATTGTTTTGTTTATGGACGCCAACCTCAACTTGAAACCATTGTTTCGTGACTATCCATGCGAATTGGGGAAAGTTCTATTGTGAAAAGCTGAAATCCGAAAGAAACATTGACCGAGAAAGCAAAGCTCAAGACATAAGAACATGTGAATTAACGAATACAAACCAATATACAACATTATTTAGCACGTCAAGTAACTCTGATTTCATCAATGAAATGGGCCGGCAATCTATTGGAATTAAGCGGATTTTACAATCTATGCATGCGCCATTCTCGATTTAAAAACGAATGGAATGTGCACATAGTTCTAAAAATATATTTATCGGGTTAATGTATTCTGTTAGACAGCTCATTATTTATTCATTTAGATTGACAAAATACTATTGGCTCTGCACGAAATGTTAACTGTAAAGGCGATTCTTTCTTATCTTTTGGTGTTAATTTATTGCCTAATTCTAATCTTCAAAATAAGTGTTAATAAACGTAACTAAAAGTTCTAGTCTTTATGAAGGGTTTTTTCTTTTTCTTTTTTCCTTTCTTTTTTCTTTTTCCTCTCTAATAATAATAATAAAAAATTTAAAACCTTGTTTCTGCCATTCAGTTTATCAAACTTTTCAAAGACATGAGCTTTTGTCTTTTGCTGTTTTCTAAAACAAAGAAAAATCCAACTGATTGGACCAACTTGAATTTCTCATGCACAGCTGCTATGAATTTTTCTAGTTCTGAATGCATCTAGTGTAATAATCTGTAAAGACCAAAGAAAAAAAGGAAAAGAAACACAATTCAAAGACAAAACAACAAAACACAAAAACTAAAACAAAAAGTAAAAAGAGTAAAAGTATGGACAAAAACAAGATAATATAACAGAAAAAAGTAATAAAAACCCCCGTAATGATCAATTATGTTTTTTACTGCAGATGAATAATTCGATTGATAACAAAAGAAATGTTATTTTTATTTATTGTCTTTCTTGATTACTATGTACTGTTTATTGAAGCTTTTCATAGTATAATCCACGAACTGGTGATTACTTTTAAAAATTGGGCATTACTTCATCATTTTCATCTTTAATGGGTGGTTATGCATTGTAACTATAAGTATAGGATAATGGTCTGAGGACAGTGTCCAATTCAACACCATGAAATTATATATTAATATTTTAGGAACACGGTGAATTTACAGTGATTCAGGCCCTGCTTACTAAATGAAACTAGGACAACAAACCTAATGCCTCAAAAGGCCAAGAAATACGAATTAAGGCTTACGAACTCTACATATCGCTGGCATATCATAATGTATTTTTTTGCACCCGTGCAGCTGGTCTTCAGTCTCCAAAGCATCTCGTATTAGCGTTGGTCGAAGGGGGTGATTTTCCACCTACATAGCTGGTCAGATAACGACATTTGTTGAGGTATGTTGGAAGTAATTCCCAAAAACTGGGGATCATAACTGTTAATCTAGTGGAATAGGCAAGTGGAAACGTGAATCCAAGGGCAGAGATAATTAACAAGTTTTTGAAAGTTCAATAACTCGTTGTTTAAATGAACTCTAGAATTAAGTATTTTCCATTTAAGAAGAATGAATCGATGAAACGATTTGCATGACAGGATTTCTATCTATCTAATCAAATTGCCTAGAGATGGCAACGTTTTGTTCGCGGTGCGGTACATCAATACTGTACATTTTTTCACCGCCTTACGAAGTCTTCTTTATTCCTATATGTATTTATAGTACACAGAAGTCGACCCATTTTCATGTAAGCAGGACCTTACATCAATAGCGTTTAAGCAATATTGTTTTTTATCGCCGAAAGAATTATCTCAATCCTTTCAACGTATATAAGTTTTGAGTTTGTATGAGAAAATGTTAAAAAAATTGACAGGAAGGTTGTTAAAAAAACTGAGTCCTTCAACATAGGTAGATACTTTTAACAAGAAAGTTTCAAGTTTTAATTTTGCAATTTGTTCAGTTGATTTTCCTGTACCGTTCATTCACTCCACAGTTCATTATTCATTATGATAGGTTATTTTGTTTATAATCGTGTTTGATCTATAACAATAAAATCCGCTGAAGATTCCCGTGGTCTTCCTTTCCAAGTGCCGTTCTCAAAATCGATATTAAAATATTTCTTTCTGTTGTTTTCGTCGTGCACGTAGCCGTTGTTAGTCCTGGACACATGGTTTGAACGGTACTCCCCCAAGTGTCTTATGGCGTGTGCTGGTCGTACTTCTTCCCTCTCAATCGCATGCCTATTTGATATTTAGGTATGGATGATATGGTTTTCAGATTTTGTATTCACTGCTTTCTTATTCTTGACTTTTAGGGGCACTTTGCATAAATACAATATTAAATACAATAGCTTATTTTCCTTCGCTGCACATGGGCCGTAATAATATAAACTTTCAGTTTTTCTTTGTACGATGGTATCACAGTAAGCACGTCTTTGGAACACTTTTCAAGACAACTCGCGCGACCTAGGTTCGCCCGTTGATGATGGTCGCTCATGACCGAAAGCTTGGTGAAGTAAAAACGTTTTAGGGTAAAGAAACAGAGTATACTATCAAAACTTTGTTCCCAAAAATGAGGCACTCGACTAAATACCAAGTTTATTGTGTCATTAGTATCAACTGCTGGCATTTATTTTCCCATGAAAAAAGTGGCCCTTAATTTAATCCAAACGAGCCAAAACGGAATGATTTATGGGTCGTCAGAAGGCAGCGTGTTATGTGCTAATGCCCTCGGCCTTCCAATATGGTGGACATGCAGTGATTGAAAAATGGCTCAAAAGAGATTGTGCTAGACATGTATATTGCAAGGAACATGTATAAAAATAAAGATTTGATGGAAAGAAAAAATATTCAAGAAAACAATCAAATAAAGAAACAAAATGCATTAGTATCCACACATATTACCTACCTTTTACGTAGAAGGCATACAATACAGATGAAGATGATAAGGAAGATTATTAGGAGAATTCCTAATCCAATAGCAACTACCAGCTCGAGTGGAAAGTCTGACGATTTTGGCTCTGGTACGTAAGGCTAATGGCAAAAATCAAGCGGTTTTCGTATGAGTGGAAAACGCACCGTACTAACTTACAGCACATACACAGTACGATGTTGGCAGATTGCAATGGCTTGCCATTGTTTTCATGTGAATCATCCAGTCAAAACCTTATGGTTTCAGGAACGTATGTGCTGCTGTAACACTGTACAGCTTGCCACTCGGACCAAATCCACTGATAATCCGCGTCAAGTAAATGATAAAAAAATATCATGCAAGAAACAATATTCCAATTCACTGCAAAACAGTGGACAAAAAGAAAAAGAAAAGAAGCAAATAAAAACGAAGGGAAACAACCAACCAACCAACCACCAACCAACCAACCACCAACCAACCAACCAAACAAACACAAGCAAAATAAGACCACGAAAAAACGTTTCGTTGGTATTAATACTCACTACTATCTCTTTAATTTTCCATTCATTGAAAAATGCCTTATTCTTTTCAAGGTTTTGGTAATTGTTGTCAATTTTCCTGTAATCAACAATAGAATAAGAAAATCTTTAAATCTAGGTGAAACCTTTTCTATCAAACCTTAGGACCATGTGAATGAAATAAAATATCCCTCAAATATACCATTTGATATTTTATTACGCGGTACACAGAGCTTCAGTCTCTTTTCATGCCGCTTGAAAGTGCACGGTATACTTAACTGAATGGACCCTTTTTCCAGTTAAACCTCAGGGATTTAAAAGTATTAAACAGAGCAAATCGCCAGTTTTTCAAGTTCTTTTTATGAATTAAATAAATAAATAAATGAATGAATTAATGAATGAATGAATTAATTAATTAATTAATTAATTTAATAAAAAAGAACTTGTTCAAAAGAACTGTTTAATATTTTTAAATCCCTTAATCAATCAGTCAATCAATTAATTAATTAATAAATCAATTACCGTATTGCCAACTGAATTATGCTGAAATAATCTACGCTAATACTTGTTAGTTTTAAAATGCACTTTCTGTGAACTTGACATTATTAACCTGCATGTAAATGATTTTTTGACGTGAAAGAACGCGCCAAATCTAGAAAACGTTAGTTTTGCTGAGCACCCTGTAGAATGATGCGGTTTTTTGCGTTAAAAAAAAAAAAAAAATTACATGCAGGTTAATTATGACAAGTTTACAGAAAGTGCAAATCGCCTTTTCGAAATTCAGCCTGGAAACAAACTTGTGTCGCACAGAATTGTGGGGCTGAATTGGTGGGCACCAGATCACAAAAAGTCGCCATATCTTGCATTGGATTCTGGAATTGATTTTGGGACAAGATAGAGTTCGTCCCCAGTCTTTCTTTGAACTTCGGTAAGGCGAGTAAGAATAGCATTCTAAAATTAACTAGACGATCTAAGATCGCAAGTCGGGTTCCAGCGACGCGTACTGCCGTAAGTGTCGATCATTGGCTATGGCTAACGGTTCTATGAACTAAAAATAGGATGCGTAATAGACAAGTCAGATAAATATCACGAACTGTAACTGTCCTTTGGAGGAAAAAAAACCTTAATGAAACAGAAGTTTATCATGTGTCAGCGGTATTGCCCATTGCACGTGCTTTTCCATGATACCTTAGGTAAACCTAGAGTTTGGTTACGCCCGACTAAAAAGTCTACCCGAAGATTATTTCGGCATAATTCAGTTGGCAATACGGTATACAGGTGATTAGAATATTAGTAAATCATTAGCATTCTTAATCCCAGTTATGGGAAAACGTTCTATTGGTTCGTTCAAAAATGCTAAAGAGTGTTCCTACCTTATTACGTCATCCCTGTCCACTATCTTTTTTGTCTTCGGGTCCACCGCATGGAAATATACTGCAGTCCTGTAAACATTAGATAGCAATTTTGAAAATATTATGAGGTACCAACATCGGTTGTCATAACAACAGTCAGCTTTTTTGGACGGCGCCTCAAACGCAATGGGAGCAGTGAACTTACTTGCTGTAGTCGTATTTCCCGTCCTTCTTGTAGAAGTTGATGTCATCTATGTTGATTATTAAGCCAGTAATATTTTGAAGTACCCTGGAAATGGATGGCCAGATTCAGTATTAAACCCTTAGTTAGAGTAAGGATTACATACTTGAAGAAAAGCAATGCTAAGAAAAAGTCTATGGTGCTATTTTAAAATTCCATGTTCCATTTGCCGCAGCCACGTTAAAGTGCAAAAGTAATAAAATGGAGATGCTTTTTTTTCACCCGTTGCCATGGAGATTATTTGTCTATATCAGGGAACCCCTTTGCTAGGAGTAAAAGAGGTTCTTTCAAATAAATTAGCTGTATAGTGATTGCCTTTTTTCAATCTGCTTTATTCCCATTGTACCTTATAAAGTAGTCCTAAAAGCATTGGATGTTGAAGTCCTATATTCGAAGAAGTTGTTGGAAAGACGTGAAAAGTCTCCAAACAATCAAAAAACGAATTTGATGTTTTTGAAGCATCTATTCGTCTTATTTTTACCTTACAAACGCATCTTTGTTGTTTCGGACATCGTCAGGACTTCTACCAGATACGAGGACTGCACGTTCATAATCGACAAGTACGTAGATCTGGTGAAAAAGGGTGGAAATTTCACAAGTGTCATTATCAACATTTTGGCCATAACAAGAGATCAACATACCCCTTTGCTTTTTGGCGTAATGATTTCCTATTTCATATCACGCGAAATCCTCTTGGAAATAAAATTCATCTTCGTTTGATGTATTATGGTCTCGAGCGTCTCCGAGAAACAAATAAATAAAAGCGAGGACAATGATATGTGATCTAAAATGACAACCATTGCGTATAAAGCTAAGAGGTCTACTGAAGCCTTAACATTTTTCCCCACTACAGATTTTCTTGTTTCCCTAAAGATGTTAGTATCTCACCCTAACTATGGCAGTGTCATAATAATATGGATCTTGTCCTAGATTATCCTTGGCAGAGATGTTAAGCACGAATACTTTACTGCGTTGATCAGCAAAAGAAGATGCGGCCTTAACCCATCCAGTCTCATTATCGACGGTAAACTTCTTCGAGTCTTCATTTATCGTGGAGAAACCATAGGTAATGCGACCACTGTTACCGACGTCTGCGTCATTAGCCTTGAATTAAAAATTAAAAAATACTTAGGAAAAGAGTGTGAAGAAGGGCTCTTTCTACGATGCCAGCGCTTTCCTTATCCCTTATTAGATGCGGGCTCGATTACTTGCAATTCGCGTTATTCTTTGGTTCTTTCCATTTCTGAAAACATTTTGCTTTCAGTCCTCTGGTTCTTTCTTCCTCCCTCCAGAATTACTAAGGCGCCATTGGGTGACTCTGGTGCTAAGAAAAGTTACGTCTATTGGTTCCTTTTCTCAGAAAACCCCAGGGGCACATGTGCCACTTGTTGACCCACATATCGTAAATGGAAATGCTATGGGTATTATTGTGCCATTCTATGGATAAAACATTCCCCATTATTAATCGATTGGTCAGATTTTTCTGAGACCTGCCAGGTCACACTTATGTAAGATGCATTCTTAGAACTTTTTTCCTGAAAACTTACAGACACAAGAATGACGTTGTCTCCGTGCGGTATATCTTCGGCAACCCCTGCAACAAGGAAAATCGAAAAATTATATATAATAACAAAGTTACCAATTATTATAATATAAAAATCCCCCCCCCCCCCCCCTTTGGACGACTTTGCTACCTTAGTCGACTTTTTTTAGAATTAGTCGACTTTTTTTTAACTTGGGGACGACGAGCAAACTGCTCTGTATTTATCACGTGGTTTGTGAACATGTGAGACCTTTTTGTAGTGTTTACGTGACAAGTTGTTATGTATTATGTGACACTAGGGGGCGAGGTGCATTATGGAAATTTGAGAGGACATGCGTGTAAGAGACAAGGCGAGTTAATTATGTCAACCCTGTTAAGTCTATTTATAGCTAATTCAATTAACGTTGTCGGTGAAAAAAAGCCTAAAGACTAATGTTTTGAGAACGGAATCATGATTTTTCCCCCTTCACCGTGACATTATTACAATAAGAAACTCACTGCATGCTTAAAAATTCTAAAACTTGGACACACATTTATTAATTTCTTTGATAGCCTACAGCGAAATTGGTTGGTAAACAAAAGATATTTGAAAGCCTTTAACCTTTAGGCTTTTTTCAGCGACAACGTTAATTGAAATAGAGCTATATAGAGGCCTCTACCTTAATGAGGTTATATACCTACACTCCCAGCAATCCCTTCGATGGCTTTTTTGGCATGTTAATTTTCACTATTGTCTTGTTATTCTCAAAATTTGAAAAGAGATTTCGAAAAGAATTCTCGTAGTTTAGGTATGAAGGATTTAGGTCTATTTTATACAAAGTATTGCATTTTTCAAGATGGTGGATCAAGATTCTGTGAAGAAACACAGGGTTACCAGACTCTTTATTTCACAGTTATATTTTCTTAACTGAGGTTCATAGAGTTTAATTATTTGTTTCGTTTAAAACCTTTATCTCGTCAAACTTCTCGTCAACTTTATTTCGAAAATAAAAGATTAATGATGAGTGAAGGTTTCTAAATGGTTTTCTTGGCTTCTAAGGGTTGTTTTGACTGGTTTTGGAAAAGGTGAATTTCTCTGGCACTTCAATGGTCTTTCTGAATGTAGTAAAATGGGTATGTAAGGCTGAATGCTACACATAGCCGTTCCCCCAGTACTAACCAGTACTCCCCGAATGCTAACCGCATTCATCCATGAAGTACATAGTGTTACGTTTGTCGTTAAAATTTATTCCCTTGTTTGAACATGTACTTTTATTTAGCCGTTTCTTTTTCGTTCAGAAAATACAGTTTCTACATCAAAATACAAAAATACAAAAACACAAAGTCACTAAGTGAGACATTAAATAACAAAAAGGAAAAAGAAAATGAAATACAGAGAAAGTACTTAGTCTACATAACGTGTGCTCCGGTAAACCCTGAAAGACTGATTAAATTATAAAAAAAAAAAAAAAAACCCTAAATATATTTAGAATTAACAAATTCACTATTCACACGTTAAACAAAGGAAACTGGAACAATTACTGCGAAAATCGTTGCATCGCGACCCGTTTAATCGTTAAATACGGTTGGATTTGTGTGTTTTCTGAGCCGTCAATTATCTTTAGGGGCGGGAGTTATGCGAATCCATGAAAATTATTGGTTGATTTGAATAACCTCCGCCCCGAATGATGATTGACGGCTCAGAAAAGCACAAAAATCCAAACGTATTTACGATAATGCTGGTCGCGATACAACGATTTTCGCAGTAAAACACATGACCTACGACAAACAAAGAAAAAAAAATGTATCTCGCAGTAACACAAAGGGTAAAATGAGACAAGGTAGGGTTCCAATAGATCTCTTTAGCTTGGGCGTAATGTTTTCCCATTTCAGATCACGTGTCCTTCCCTTGGGTTTTTATTATTTCTTTGTTTCTCCGAAACGCTTGAGATACGTTAATATGGATGAACCTGAAACAAAGAATCTTATTCCCAAGAGGATGACACGTGATCTGAAATGGGAAAACATTACGCCCAAGCTAAAGAGGTCTATTAATTCGATCACATTTTTTCCACTATAAAAGGTAAGAGAGTCTGGTAAGCCTGTGCTTCTCTACATATTCGTATCATATGTTATCAAACCACGTAACCAAATGCATATTATAGTTTGCTCATTATCCCCAACTTTAAGAAAGTCCACCAAGCTAAAAGGAAAAGCCGACCAAGGTCGAGCAAGTTAAATAAAAGTTAACGAATTTTTCCTAATACAAAGACACCTGTTTTTGGATCGGTTCAAACCAGTAAAATGAACCTTAAACTTTAATATCTCCGAATCTAATGCCTATTCCGCTTTTGCTTCCAGTTTCAGATTTCGCAGCTCATGACGAGACTAGGGAATCAAATAGATTGCGATACTAGCTTTCGATTAATTATTACCTCCCGAGTAAACCCTCTTTGTGAAAATCGGACCGTTATCGTTTTTATCACCGATCTCCACCACTACACGCTGCAAAGTCGGATCAGCTGAAAGAAATAAGAAAAAAAGGATGAAATATTATCCTATTTAATGAAGATTCCCGTGTTCTTTTTTTTTTTTATCATTCAAGCATGTGACTTCGTATGATCGCCTTGTTGTACGAATTAACTAAAGACTGTGGTTGACATCATTTTTATCACAATCCAACAAACTATGTTTTCGTCATTTCGTTTTCTTGGAAGTGACTAAAGACTAAAAATGTTTGTACACCAGTTTTCACATGATTGGGAAAACTCACGGTACAGACGTGTGTTACGTGATCGTGATGGTACAGTTTCATTGGATGTGCAGCAGTAATTTGCGCTCGGATTGGCTAAACGGTGTCTTCCGTTTCGTATTTCAGTGTTGGTGCCGCTTATTTTTCATTTTTAACAGCCAAAAATAGCAATAATGGGAGATACCTGGTAAGGGTATAACGGTTGTGTTCGCAGAATCAACGCTTCTTCTTTTCCTCGAAAGTCCTAAAGATGAGTTATGCAGCTGTCGAAGGAAACAATTTGATTCACAAAAGTGAAAATTATTAGCCCTGTGATTGGTTGATATTAGGCATCATCATCATATTTATTTGAATTGTTATTGACTCTTAGGAGAAACCGTTCCAAAAAAAAAAAAAAAAAAAAAAAAGAACGTTTTTTTTCATTGTTTGTTTGCTTTGTTTGGTTTTTGGTTTTTGTTTTGTTTTGTTTTTTTTTCCCCTCGAAACTTGTACGAAATTTCAACATATGTTAGGACCTCTTTTGGTATTATAATAGGTCGTATTTATTCGTAATTAATTGATTTCAGCATCCTTCCCCTCCGCACGCCACACAAGGTGAGTTAAAGCGTTTTGTCATCCACAAATTAGAAAAGAAACATAACTCAATCAGTCCACTTCAACGCACTGTTGCACCAACCTTATAATTTGACGCCTTTATAAGCATGCTGAAGAATGCTGTTTCCTCACGATCCTAATGGCAGAAATAGGTATATTTCATTACGTGGAGTGTTTATCGCGCAAACGTAATGAGTTTTTAAATTCATTTAAAAAGCATCTTTTACGACTCACTTTTTCTAACACTATAAAATGAAAAAGGTCTTCCCGCTTGTTTAATCTTTTTATCAACAAAGTTATTTCTTGTTCTTCTTGCTATTCCCGTCTTTCCAACTACAACTAAAAGGGTTATCAACGACTTACTATTATCTTTTTGGTTGTCATAACTCCACTTGTTTCGTTGAGATCAAACACGTCACTTCCACTGTTTCCATAGATGTAATAGTAAACGGAATCAGATTTGTCTGAGTCAGTTGCTTCTATTTTACCAACATAGGCACCAGTTGGAAGATTTTCATCCACAGACAAAGTGGCACTAGGCTGGAATGATTAAACACAAGTTATGGATAAAAGGAAGGGGTTCAAGGGGATGAAAAGAAGGAGACGTGGCTGCCATGTTGCATGGTAGCTCAAACAAAATATTTTGTTAAATACCAACAACAAGGCCCGGTAACCTGATGTTAATTTTACATACATGCCCAATATTCGTATTAATATAGTTCCTCCCCTTTTCTTTCTTTTCTTTTTCTCGCAGAATTTGTCAGTGGCACCAGATGACACACTACCAATCACAGAATAAAACGGTACTAGGCTAGGATGACGAAACACAACTTATAAAGAAAACGTTTTTTACGTGTATGAGCAAACTCTCATGTTTTATGTTTTAATAGTAAGTTATTACATGAAAATGACCAAAAGGGTACTTATCACGAGTTTAAGAAGGTCGAGAGAGATAAGAAGGTCCCATTTAATGCTGACATAAAATAGAATTACCTTTGTAAATATTGGTCGATTATCGTTAAGATCCGTCACAGATATCGTGATAGTCTTGTCACTGCTGAGCTCCACTTTACTCTTTACATTCATAGCTTTTATTAAGAGCTTTGATCAAACAAAGTTTAAAAGATGATATGAATTTAACTGTCACCTCACAGCAATTGTCTCGTTCAGGAGAGGGCAGATTAGGTACTGAGTAACTCTGTGATGGAAAGATGCATTTCTTTGTATTTAATTTTTTACTGTTTCTGTTCCCCCTCGTTTTTGCGCCATTTATCAACTAAAAACGTTACATCAAAAAAACTTTTAAAAATCTGAATAGACTGCAAATGAGTGATTGAATGGCCAAACGAACGAACGATTGAAAGAATGAGAGAATGGATAACTGGTTAAATAAAAAGAGAGGACAATCGATAAATGGATAAACAGAAGATCATACCCTGTATTTAGGTGTAGTTTCGTGGTCAAGTTCCTTGGCTGTTTTCAACTCGCCGCTCGTTTTATTCAAAACAAACGATTCACCTTCGTTGCCACTGCGGATGAAGTACTCAATGTACGCGTTAGTTCCTTCGTCCTTGTCTGTTGCATTGACAATAGTGATAAGGGTTCCAACTGTGATGTTCTGCAAAACGAATGAACATTAAAAGCAAACTTAAATCAACGACAGATATGACTTCTACAGTACCTCATCAAAATATTCCAGTGATAAACGTAAAAACAAATTGGATTACGTGCACTATAGATGGTTGGAAATCATTTCTAAAGCTATAAAAATAATCGACGATAGAAGGGTGGTTTGTAATTATATTAAAGGACTGATACTGGCAAATTACATCAAGTTATATTGCAATATAAACCCGCGAAACAAAATACATTGTTATATACCAACTGTCAAAGTCCAAATGCATAAATAGGTAATAGAGCAAATGCGTAAACAGGTAATAGAGTGCTATTTAATATCGCACTCTGAAGTAATAATTCCCTTTTATTGATTAAAAAAGTTTAATTTTTAATTTTCAAATACATTTTCATTAACATAGCTTAGCCTCGTATTTCCTGTATTACTAATTGTTTTGAATAAAATTTAAAAAGTTGAGACAGGAAACCATTTAAGTGTTAGTTTTGTCTTGTTTTTGGCGAGCCTTGTTTTTTTATACTTTTGTTGAGTATATTATACATATAAAATCGCATAAACTGCTTGTACAATTCATGATTTATGGTCACTTATGATGCTTTGAAAGTTCTCAAATTTCACTCGCCTACGGTTTGTGCAGTTTTGATCTCTTTCAAAGCATCATTCGGGTCATAAATCCCGAATTGCACCCGCGTTTATGCGATTTCCTATACAAATAACAAATCGGAAGCTACGTCAGCGGAATTCCAATGTTCATTTGACGCGCGCGCAAAGCTTTTTGCTTCATTGTGTAAGTTTTAATAAAGATATCGGAAAATGTTTTAACAAAGATCATTAGATAGCAATTGCAGTCTTTTTTCTTTGACAGTTGGTATGTAATAAAACACTTATTAACTGTTACCTCGGGAAAGCAGTATGTTTAGTGGTCTCAATAAATAATTGTTAAATAGTCAATGAGTAATACTCAAATCCCAACAAAAGAAAACAATGGAATTAATGTTTATTAGCCCCTATCGAGTATTATACTTATAATAAATTCAACGATTGGTAGACAAAATATTGTTATATAACGACGAAATAATTGTGCCATACCTCCATAACACGGAAAGAATCTGGCGTCGACTCGAAGGAGGGACTGTTGTCATTCTCATCCAGTATACTTATGTTAACAGTGGTATAATTAGACAGAGGAGGTTCGCCTTTATCAGTTGCCTTGACAATTAACTCGTAAAATGATGTATTCTCGCGATCAAGTGGTTTGACTTTAGTTAAAACGCCCGTATTGCTGTCCAGAGAAAAACGACCTGATGCAAAGAAAACCAAGTATGGTACTCTGTGAAACTGAAAATGCTGATATAATAGACCTTTCAGACCACGTGATGTCACTCTTCGGAGTTGATTCTTTCATATGTTAATATTTTAACATGTTCATCATAGGAGAACAATTCCCAAGAGAATGTAACGTGGTCTGAAATGGGTAATTTGCATACGAAGCTAAAGAAGTTTATTCTGTAGTTGCTGATGTTACCATTCACTGTTAATCTGTTGTCGTGTTGTCACTGTTGATGTTGATGTCAAGGTTTCTTCGTTTTGTTTTCGAACACCATTAATTTTTTCGTTGTAAAACCACAAGGGTTTTCCACAATGGAAAAAATTCTTATTGCACAATTACCTAGTTCGTTTCCTTTAACTATGGAGTAAACAAGCTCACGGTTCGCACCCTCGTCCAAATCTATTGCAGTTACTGTTAGGATAATGTTGTCTTTTCCACTGATGTCATCATCGTCTTCTTCCACTGACTTGGTATAAGATGAAGGTTCGAATTTAGGCGTGTAGTCATTGACATCAAGTATGTTGATCACCAACTGCAAGCAAAATGTTGACATCTGCTTGACAACGTTTCAATCTACATCTATTAAATGTTTATAAACTTTGTCATTGTGATGTTAATGTGCCAACCATTTGTATATTTTTGGTTGGCAATTTAAATGACAGTTAACAAAAACAAAATACGTCATTTTTCTTACCGGTACTGTTGATTTTTGTTCAGTCTGGTTAACGATACTGATAGCAGCCAGAGTCAACTTGTACTGTCCCGTGCGTTCTCGATCAAGGCAACCAGACGATCCACATTTGAGAGAAACAGTTCCATTCAAATCACCAATTGCAAACATATCTTCGCCATTACCAGCCTCTATCTTATAATGAATGGTTTTGTGGGCTTCATCAGCGTCTATGTCTGTCGCATTTACTTGAGCCACCAATGATCCTTGGGTGAGGTTCTCATAAACACTTGTCTCGTAATTGTCTTTCCCAAACTGCGGTGCGTTATCATCGACATCAGTAACTTTTATGACGACAAAAGCATAGCCTGTTTGTGGGGTTGCCCCACGGTCCGTTGCCTCGACAGTCAGGTTTATCAAAGGTTTAGTTTCATGATCGAGTTTGCCTTTTAGAGTTATTACGCCTGAATCCTCTGAAGATAGGAGCAGAAAACCATCAATTAATTTAGAGTTTTTGTTCGATGTACGTCTAATCAATACTATCCTTGCAATTCAAATAAAGACGAAACCACTGGCCTGTAATGGGTGGATTGGATGGCTAACCATAGTTATTAGAGGGAGATGGTTAGGAAACCTATTGTTGTAGGTCTTTGTTCATTTTTTTCAACCGTGACCGTGCACAACCTTTTGTTTTACCATTGTTTTACCATCATTGGCTACGGCTGAACGATTGAACCTAAACGTTTCTTTTGGATGCTTGTTCGAAATACTTCAATATATATTATAAATATTAGTATATTTCAAACAATAATCCAACAGAGAATGTTTGATTTCAGTCGTTTAGCCGTTTCTGATGATGGTACTACAAAATTGTGCACGGTCATGACCAGCCCAACATCAAAAAGTAAACAAAGAGATATAACAATAGGCTTCCTAGCCTTCTCCCTCTATTAACCATGGGCTAACCAAACTCCTTTGGACTTTGAAGTATATAACTACGACTTAACGCGCGCTCTGATTGGCTAAAAATACCATCTTAAAATCAGGATATAAACGAGGCGAGCCGGTGCAAGTTAGCAAAACTCGCCGAATAAACGGATTTTTTCTTTCAGTCTTCAAGGCCATTTTAGAAGAGAAAAGGTTAAAAAGAAACCTCTTAAAACCTAAGTAGCCACTTTTTGAAAACAGAATTTGGGTAATTTCATGCACATTCTTATCATGTCAGCGAATTGTGGGTACATTTTCGAAGATATGATTCTTCGTATCGCCTTCGGAAAATCGTATATTTTTTGGAGGAAAACCCTTTGAAAAGCTCCTTCAAAACTAAGTAGCTACTTGTTTTTAATCTAAAACATGGTTATTTTACAGGGGCGGATCCAGGTTGGGGGGAATATTGAAAAGAAAAAGTGGTAATAAAGTGACGTCATTAATCTTTTTCTGACTTAAATTTATCTTCTTGACTCCTGTTCTTTACTTAAAGTTATTTTTAGATTTAATCTAATGCAATTGTTGCTAAGAAGGATTCGAGAAATAAAAGTCGCGGATAATAAGAAGACATACATTTACTGAAAAAAATAAAAATAAAAAAACAATTAATTAATTAATTAATTAAATTTAAAAAATTTAAAAAAAAAAAAAAAAGTCAGGGGATGTCCGATGCACCATACATTACTTTAGAGTTATATCTCGGCGAAATTTAGAGGATATTCTGTAAATCTTACAGAGCTTTCAAAGTAACCAAATAAAAGGATCAAAAGAAACAAAAACGTTTCTTATGTCACATATATTTTTAAAGGCAACAATCGGACACCACGAGCCAGAGACAAGTGATTTTCGACTTTTTCTCGCTTTCCCAACATCCTGCGTGTTTGTAACAGACTACATTAACATAGAATACGATTTTTAATGCTTACTGCGATTCTCAATATTCTGTGAACTTGATAGTTGCGAGCTGCAAGTTGGAATGTGTTAAAGTTGAAGTGCCTGCTGAAAGTCTGACCCTACAAGAACTGTTCGCAACCAGCGAGTTTAATTTCCATAAATGATATCTGGTTTGTCATTCGTAATAATATGAATAAGGTAGTATCCAACATTTCATTCTTACCATTTATTGCAAACAGTCTATCGTCGTCTCCTGATGATATTTTGAATTTGAACTGTCCATTAGCGCCGATATCAGCATCAGATGCTGATACTTGAATTACCTAAACGCATTTTATTCAGATGTTGGCTTAATTCATTATTAGGCTATCATTAGTTATTACTTCAATTTTTTCAAGACAACAAGACCCTGGTACAGGGTACACAAACCGGGCTACCTGTGGTATCGCCATTAGTGTTGGGCAGAAATGTTTTGCTTGAGACATTTAAGGGTTTATTTTATAGGATTTTCTGTTGAAATGGACCTAGAAATACCTCACAAATCAAAATTTCTGTAACAATTAAAACAGAATTCAGACACTTAGTCAATGAATTCTATCCTTTGAGAATGAAATTTGAAAAAGATTAGCTAAAAATTGTAAATCAATTCTCTGAATTCAAGACCATTCTCGCCAAACTGAAACCAAGGGTGATTGAAAAATTTTTTGTCAGGTTGCCTGCTAGGAAAAATGCCAACTCCTATTCTGTGGCTTCCTTTGTCATTCTCGGGAAAGGAGATTTTCTGGCACAGATTCCTAAATGGCATCCCAGGCACCGCTCCAAAGGTGTCCATTGAAAAGATTCTGCTCAGTACTAGGCGCAATTATGGGTAGCCCAGTGTACCATGTTCCTGGGTCTTGTTTATAACTGTTCTAACATAGGTAGCCCAGTATTTAGACTTCATTATCATCCTTCTTATGGGCTACCAGTCAACGTCCAATTCGGTTGCACCCCTTGGGCTATTCATTAAATCACTGATTCAGGCTTTCGATCTATACATTGTTAATTAGAAAGTGTTTTTCACTTAGAAAACGATAGATTTAAATTGCTAGATTTGTCAACTCAAAAGAACAAATAATGTATAAAAAGCAAGCAAGCCATACATTCAAATCTTTGTCATGTGGTGCACTTTCCTTCAATGTCACGTTGTATACATGATGAGAGAAGACAGGTGGGTTGTCGTTGATATCGTTAACAGTGATGGTGACAGTTGCGTTACTTTCCATGGGAGGTACCCCATGATCCCTGGCCTAAAGTAAAGAAAAATAAACAGAAAAACATTGAACGAAACGAACGGGTGAATAAATAAACGTGTCCTTTCGTAATTTTCCTTTCGTTTTGTAACCTTGAGAGTGATAAAAAACGGAGCACTGTTTCCTTTTCTAACCTCATTCGGTTACAGTAGGAAGCTTAGGTTGGTTCCTTTATGCTTCTGTTTTTGTTTTAAAGTTTTCCACATTGGCTATTAAATACAATGAAAACCTTCCTGAAGCTATAGTCGTACAAGATAATAATACACAAAACACATATTTTTGATAATCAAAAAAGCCAACCGGAATAACAAACATACTCTTGGTAACTAAGCGGTATGTCAAAATATAGTCGACAAGATATATTTTAATGTTACTTGTATTTTGTATTTTGTTCCCAATGGACAGAATTTTTGCGCCTTAAGAACTGTTTGTTGTGACAAGAAAGCAATGAAAAAAAGGTCGAACGAATTTTTTTAAAGTTTAAAGGTGATTTAAACCTCCGGATTTAGTAAGTTTACAATAAAAAGACAATTTCAAGACGTTTGCGTTCATTCACAGAAGAACAAGACAGCGTAAGAACTCGGCCGCTGGTTGTTGGATGATATAACAAAGTAATTCATTACAAATGTTCCAACATTGCAGCTTTGAAATTTAGCAGTTCGTAAGAATAACTTTGGCATCTTGTTCAAAGTTTACTCTTTTCTCTGATATTATATAATGAAATTGATGCTATACTCACCAACGCATCACCTACCGTTATGGTTAGAGTAAAGCTGTCATTGTTTTCTCTATCAAGTAATGATGCAGTGGATACCTCTCCTGTTCTGTCGTTGACAGTGAATACATTTACTGGAAAAGAAATTTTGTAGTAGCGTTATCTTTCTGAAGCAAGCAACTAGCTATCTGCAATCTGTTACTGCAGTTCTTTCCCATGAAAAACGTTGCCGCCATGTTATATAGCTAAAGCAGCAAAAGCATTAACCATCTAGTATACAAGTAGCAGCAATGACATCACATGCTTCCGTCCGTCTCCAATAGTGGAACAAATAAACTGTTTCATCCAGGTTTCCTACACAGTAACCTCATCGCATCCAGGTTTTCCTAAAAAGTAACCTCATCGCATCCAAGTTTCCTACACAGTAACCTCATCGCACCCAGGTTTCCTACACAGTAACATCATCGCACCCAGGTTTCCTACACAGTAACATCATCGCATCCAGGTTTTCCTAAACAGTAACCTCATCGCACCCAGGTTTCCTACACAGTAACCTCATCGCATCCAGGTTTCCTACACAGTAACATCATCGCATCCAAGTTTCCTACACAGTAACATCATCGCATCCAGGTTTTCCTAAACACTAACCTCATCGCATCCAGGTTTCCTACACAGTAACCTCATCGCATCCAGGTTTCCTACACACTAACCTCATCGCATCCAGGTTTTCCTACACAGTAACCTCATCGCATCCAGGTTTTCCTACACAGTAATATCATCGCATCCAGGTTTCCTACACAGTAACCTCATCGCATCCAGGTTTCCTACACAGTAATATCATCGCATCCAGGTTTTCCTAAAAAGTAACCTCATCGCATCCAAGTTTCCTACACAGTAACCTCATCGCATCCAGGTTTTCCTACACAGCAACGTTAAAAATTTTCTTACTTTGGTTTCCAGCTGTGATGAAATAAGATACACGTGCATTGTCATCAATATCCTTGTCTGTGGTCGAAACAGATCCTATCACGCGACTGAGATTTACGTTCTCGTCGACAGCAAATGAATAGCTCCCTTGACCGAATGCTGGTGCGTTGTCATTAGTGTCAAGGACCGTTACTATCAGCTAAACAGAAATAGACAAGATGAATGGTTTACATCGACTTATCACTTATCGCGTGTAATTCTCATTGCAAATTGCAATAACATCCTTGTCAAAGTCCTGTGATTAGAATGAATCACAATCACAGAGAGGAACATGAAAACGACTCGATTCTATACTTAGGTCTTATTAACCGAGCGCGAGGTCTGTATGGGAGAATCTTGACCGAGGTCAAAATTCTCCCATACAGACTGAGCAAGCTCGGTTAATAAAAGTTTTATTATATGGCCATTTACATGTATGAAATTAGGAAATTTTTTAGGGATATTTATTTTTCAAAAAAAAAAAAAAAAAAAAAAAAAACGCGCATTCAGCACTCAAATGGTTTCCCAGTAGTTTTACTGGAAAAAAACCGGTTTGAAACGGGTTAGCCGTGAGTTTTTCATTAGTGCAAAGACACACGATTTATGTTGAGCCTCCCTTTACGTGAAAAAAAGTCTTCAAATTACAAGAACTTTTCAAAATCATTCTCTATTATTTCAAGGAAAAACATGTAGGAGAAAGGGAAGCGAGCTCAGGCTACAAGCAATTTTTTGTCATTGTAAAGTTGAAGCGACTTTCAAAACTTCAAATAAACGAATCCATGTTTACAAAAACTTTTACGCTGGAGTCAAGAATTAAATTTTAGAGGAAAAAACTCAGCTGATAGTAGAACAAAGAATTGGCTTTTAAGGACTTATCAGCCAAGGCCATGTCGTTGAGGAAGGATAATTTTATTTTCATCGGCTTGCAAGCAATGGACGTCTCGGAGTTGACTTAAACTTGTTTACCAAACTCAACAACAACTTTCAACTTCTAGTAAGCTTATGTTTTCGCTTTCCTTGAAGATTTTTCATTGAGATCTCAAAACTTGTAGAATATTCTAATCTAAATAACTTGGAAAAGTACACTTTAGCTAGCTTTATAAGCTAGCTATATATTGAATAGCTTGAATTCGGCGAGTTCTTTACAATAGGCTCCTTGCAGCACGTCGGAATGCAGCTGAATTTGGATGGCAAGACAATAGGTTTCTGGTTCTCTGGAGTTGAGATTCTTTTGTCTTGCCCTCCAAATTCAGCTGCAATCCGACGTGCTGCAAAGAGCCTATTTTACGTTGTTTCTTGAGTTCTCAGCGTTGTTTTAAGTTCATTCTTTTCGAATGGCTGCTAAAAGAATGCTTCTTATTTGCCTTTGATTTCTAGCCGTTAATTTTTTTGTAAATAGTTGATGCTTTTTAAAATAAAAAATAAACAAAAAAGCGAAGAAAATAACTTTTTCAACAGTGTTTTCAGATTTTAATACGCAAGTGTGGACCGGTCTGTACGGGAGAATCTAGACCGGTCCGAGACGCGATATAACCAATCAGATCGCCGGATTTGTTAGTGTCCAGGCTCCTAGATACTCGGCCATATAATAAAAAGGAATATTAAGCCTGGTTCTCTCTAGCGACATAAGCATAAGAATAAGCAACATACGCAGACTCAGCACTGTATTTATTACCGAGGTGTGAGAAAAGACAAGCACCGCTAATGAGCAGTACACTACTGAGTCTGCGTGTGTTGCTTATGCTTATGCTTATGTCGCTAGTGAGGACCAGGCTTTAATTGAACAAGTCTGTTTGTTTGTTTGTTTGTTTGTTTGATTATTTGTTATAATGACATTCTTTTTCTTATGAAAGAGGAACCTTATTTATCAACATTCTGCTTGTCTCATTTGATGAAAAAGGCGTCGGGAATAGTTTCTTACCCTGGCAGATCCTTCTCTTGCTCGTATAGCCCCATCAACTGCACGCATTGTCAATGTATAACCGGATTCTCTTTCACGATCTAGCACTTCCGCGGTGCTTATATTCCCCTGAAAAAAAATGTTATTCCATGAAACCGCTTGCTAAACTAGTGTTAGCACTACTAGAAAATTATAAAATTCCAGGAGTTATCCAGTGCATAAATATAAAAATTTCAGGACCCTTAACTTTGAAATTTCATGTCAGACAATTCAACAATTTTTATTTTTTCTAATATTTAACCTAATAGTAAATTCGAGTTTCCAAGAGTTTATGTCTGTCTGTCTGTCTGTCTGTCTGTCTGTCTGTCTGTCTTCTCGAACTGGAAATACGTCCCATCTTAAAGCTCTTTGATTATTCGCTTATTTCAAAAATGGTGTCGCAGCATCGATTAACAATTGACAATACGAGACCGCAAAGGATGTTGGTAAATTAAACACGAATTTATTTATTCATATAATACCGCTACAAAAAAACACACACAAAAACACACACACGCACGCATATTCACCTGCAGAACTGTAGACAGCATGGAAAGGTGTACTAATGTACTACTTGTGTCAAGTAAAGTCATGAATAAGTTAATTACAATTAAAAGCACCAAAATCCGTTACGGTCTCCTATTGTCAAAGCTCAATTGATGCTGTCATAACCTTTTTTTGAAATAAGTATATAAAAAGAACTGGTTGAAATCAGTTTGAATTAAATATTCCGAAAAGATCCAACTCATCTGCCAAGGTATAGGAATGCAAAGAAAAACAATTCAGAAAATAATTAGCATCAAAATAAAGTAAATATCAAAATGCCATTACCGTATTAGAATCGATTTTAAAGTTAAGCGATCCATATATTCCATAAAATAACTTGGCATTGCTTCCAGTGTCATCATCTGTTGCTGAGGCATTAAATACAGGTGTTCCTATTGGTTGGTTTTCTTTGACGTATGCATAATACGTGTCATTAACAAATTTGGGGTTTTGATCATTGATGTCCACGAGGTTGAGAGAGACTTTAGCGGTAGTTGATTTAGGAGGCTCCCCTTGATCAGTTGCTTTGACTGTAAAGTTGAAATAAGGTTGCAGTTCTCTATCCAGCTCCTTGACTCCCTGTGTTACCAATCCTGTCACTGGATCAATTGAAATCTGATCCGTCACATTTTCAACAATACTGTAACGGATTTCCGCATTGACACCCACGTCATCATCGCTTGCTGTAACTTTTAGAATGCTCGTATCTTTGGGTGACTGCTCTCTGTAGTCTACAGCGTATTCTCCTTGTGTAAACAAAGGAGAGTTGTCGTTGACATCAGTTACATCGACTTCCACTTTAACGTCTTTTTCTGACACTAATCCTTTGCTGTCCTTCGCTTGTACTGACAAAATATGTTTCGTCGTGTTTTCTCTATTCAGCAACTTCGCTGTAAAGATATCTCCAGTCCTATTATCTATTCTAAACTGTCCATAAATATCTTCATCCACGATAACATAGCTTAAGGTATCCCCAACATCTTTGTCCAAGGCCGTTACCCTGGTAACATTTGTTCCAATTGACGAATTCTCGGACAAAGAAACTGTTATGGTTGGTGTACTGAAGTAGGGTTTGTCGTCTATGACGTCAGTAACGGTTATGTAGACTTGGGCGTGTCCCTCGAATAAAGGTTCGACGATATTGGCTCCTGTGATGTTCAAAACGTAGAAGCTTTTGAACTCTCGATCAAGAGAAGAATCAACGATGATGTTGCCTGTGAATGTTAAAGAAGAAATGTTGTACTCATGCACATAGACCCATATGCTTCAATGAAAGATTAAAATTATTGAAACTGGGTCAGTCTTTTCATACTACATCAAGGAAATACTTTCCGCGATAGTATTTTCTTGGGCGATGTTTTCCGATGTGTCATTCCGTTAAGTAGCATTTCTTTTAGTGTCTACTATCTCTAACGCCCTTGAGAAGATACTGGATATGGACAGAACTTTAACAGGATCTCAGTTACTATCCAATAGATGACGCGTGGTCTGCAATGAGGAAAACATCAAGCCCAAAAAGGTCTGCATCAAAAAGAATTCGAAATTGGGAAACGGCCGAAAATATAATCGCAAACAATGCAGTCTAACTTCACCCTTAAGGTAAAGGCAAACCAGGCCTGAACAACATTGCAAATTGCACCACAAGCTCCTCATTTAAGAGCCATATGGGTACTTAGAATGCATATAAATTTACTAGATGAAATTTAGCTAATGACTAATTTAGAATATGCCATACTATCCAACACATTTTAATTGTCTTACCTGTAGACCTGCTGACATAGAATTTTCCATCAGCTCCAGTGGAGGTATAGATTATCTGACCGTTTATTCCTGTGTCCAGATCAGTAGCCGTAACCTTCCTGACCGTAGTACCCTGACTAACATCTTCGGATATATTGGCATAATATACTGGGTTTGCAAACGTGGGAGGCTCGTCATTCACGTCTGTTATGGTAATTGCAAGTGGGACAGTCGCATTTCTATTACCACCGTCAGTTGCTATGACAACCAGAGAATATGAAACATTTGTTTCTCGATCCAGTGAGCTGCTGTTACTTGTTGTAATGATACCAGTGGTTGCATTAATGTTGAAGTTCTCAGAACCCAGACCTGGAAAATCAAACGTTCATAGTCTAGATAAAAGTATTATGAAGGACAAATATGTCTTCTTTCGTTAGATCAAAACTTGAGAATCAATACTACAAACCTGTAAGATTGTAAGTTATTTTTTCATACATGCCGATGTCTGCATCTGTAGCATGGATTTCTTTTGCCTATAATACAAGACATTGGAAGTTTTAGATACCATGTTTTCTTTTCAAAAACGATTTTTTTTTTATGGAACGTTTGCAACCTTTCCCAATAAAACAGCAAATAAATAGACATTGCAGTAGAGACAAAAAGGTCGTAATGGTAAATACTTTGTAAATAAATAAATGAATAAATAAATAAATAATCAAACAAACAAACAAATGAATGAAGAGAGAGAGAGAGAAAGAAAGAATTTATAAAAATATATATAAACTAAATGAAGCAGCAAGCAAAGCGTAAAGCAATGCAGGATTCGACCAATCCAATTAAAATCCCTTATAAATAGCAATGATATATGATACTAACCAAAGCGAGAGTAGTTCCAGGATTGGCGTTTTCTTTTATGTCGGCTGAGAATTTGCTCTCTGTAAATCGTGGACTGTTGTCATTTTCGTCCTCAACTGTTATTTGAACCTCTGTGAAATCCTGTTAGATTAACAGTAAATAATGAACACTGAGACCAAGCTTATTCAAATTTTCTCGTGGATTTCTTTATAGAAGCTTTAAAAGGTTTTGGTATAAGATATTAGTAGATATTAGTAGAATTAGTAGAATTATAATATATAATCAAACATTATGACCGAAAATGTTTAATAAGCTTTATTGTTGTTTAAATGGACGTTTTTTAACCTCCTTCATTAGTAGACATCTTACCTTTCTGGTTGATGGTTGTCCTCGATCCTCTGCCTGTACTGTCAGAGTGTACCTCTGAATGGTTTCCCTATCAATTGCACCTGCAGTGCTAATCACACCTGTGACGTTATTGATCTTGAACGCATTATTCTGGTTGCCACTGGAGATCTTGTAGTTGATGTTACCATTTGAGCCTCCGTCTTTATCGGTAGCGAAGACAGCGAGGACTGTTGTCCCTGTCGCAACATTCTCCAACACTGATGCAGTGTACGTTGATTGGTTGAATTTGGGATCATTGTCGTTAACGTCATCCACACGTATTATTAGAAAGACCTAGAAAGTATTAAGTCCATAAGCCCAAAAATAACAAGAAAGAATTTCACACGTACACAAGGCTGTTATTGTTACTGGGCTGTCAGAACAAACACAGTATTCCACTGCTGCGTCACTTGCAGCACCATGCTTTCGGCTTTTCAGATACATAATTACTCACTATGTATGAACCTGGTCTCCACTTAGAGGACATAATCATAAGCAAGTGCTTGTCTTTTCTCACACCTAGGTAGTCGATGCAATACTGAGTCGGCGTGTGTTGCTTGCGCTTATGCTTATGTCGCTAGCGTGAATCAGCCCTTACCATTGACTTCCCTGAATCTGTTCCCTCGTCTTGTGCCATCACAGTCAGGTTGTACGATGAAACAACTTCAGCGTCCAAAGACTTTTTGATGAAGATATAACCAGCCTCTGAGATACCAAACGCACCTGTTCAAAAGTGTAACCAAATTAATTAAGAGTTAAATACCAAGAACGTAGGCAATAAGCCTATACATCATGAGGGCCGTAGGTATTTAAAGTGAAAAAGCTCTGCTTGGGCTTCCTGTCAAATAAATTCCGTGCTAGTACCCAGGTTCCATAATGACGTAACATAAGGGACGAACAGCAGATGACAGCGTTTACAGCTTAGCAAGTGACTAGTGTTGGTTTTGCTCCTCTCTTTCTCAGTTATTTTGCGAAATGCCGGATAGATGCGTTGTAGGCGGATCGATCTGTTCGATCTATGTCCCTTAAGTTACGTCACAACTTTAATTATTGCCAGTCCCCTTCAGTGCGCGCTTTTTCTGTTTTTACAACGATCTTTGAATTGCTTTAAAAAAATCAGGAATATTTTTCCCCGTTTTATTTCACTAAAAATGTGTTATTTATAGCTTGCACTTTCATCCAAAAAAGCCGAAAATAAGGGCTTATAAGCACTTTAAGACCCCGTCCACACTAATGCGTTTTCGTTTGAAAACGCATACTTTTCGACGCGTTTTGGCCTTGCGTCCACACTAAAACGATCGAAAACACTGAGCGTTTTCATCGACAACGCATCGATTTGAAAACGCTCTCGAAAGTGGAGACATTTGAAAACGGAGGCCTGTCGTATTAGTGTGGGCAGGCGAAAACGAAGGCTTTTGAAAACGCTGACGTCATTCAAAGCACGTCGCCGGCGGAAAATGACAGAAATGTCTGTATTCGGCATGCGTAGACAATGACTTTGTGATATTTTCCATAATATCTGCGTTTTGATCGCTGTGAAGTCTTGATGCGTTTTTGGTAAAACGAAAACGGAGCCTTTTGAAAACGCATTAGTGTGGAAGTATTTTATTTCATACTTGAGAAGGTTTTTACAACACGGCGATTCTCGAAAAAAAAAGTGCGATAATACTCACATATTCTTACATCAATTGAATTTTTCAGCAATAAGAGCATGCGTAGAAGATATTTACGTCATAGTTAATGCTTCGACTCATCCCAAATGGAGGCCCTAGGGCCCTCGGCCTTTATATGGCTTATTGCCTCGGTTCTCGGTAATTAACTCTTACATATACTGTCCTTATACTATGTCATCACAAAATGAATCTTCCCAGTGAAGCTCTCCTTTGCGAGTACCAAAACACTTTCAGGACCCCATTATCTCACAACTTTTGCTGGCTATATGCAAACAAACAGACAGACAGACAGACAGACAAACAACAAAGCAAACAAACAAGCAAACAAACAAACAAACAAACAAACAGCAGCAGCAGCAGCAGCAAAGGAGGCTCCACATCAGCTTCTGGACGTCCATTATTAATTTGTTAGCATAGATACGAGTCGTGCTAGTGGAGACTATGAGTGGGCAATATAATAGAATGCAGTCTGACTTGCTGATACATGATCCTGCGCACTGTATTGCACTGATGCATTGCTTGCCATAACCAGCCGGTTACAGCCCCGATGATGATAGTCATCAACCTTCCCTCACCCCACTTATAATATTCCATATTACATAAAAGTAGAAACCCACTAGTATACTATCACGAATCCTGCAATCTGATTGGCCCACGTACTCACTATCTATTGAGTCATAGATAGTGAGTAGCGAAAAAGCCGTTATTTTGTGCTAAAAACATTAAAATCGATAAATATTGGTATGAATTCGAAGGTAGTATGCTAGTGGGTTTCAACTAAAACAATTAGGCCCAGGTCTAACGTCGAACTTCACATGAGCCGAACTCATTGAAAACAATGGATAATAAGGCGGTCTTCTTTGATGTCATTAGGTTC
>JAAAQI020132453.1:0-13347 GCA_011800005.2 Stichodactyla mertensii | reverse complement strand
AGCATCAGGGGAGAGGCTGGCCGGCCCCCAGACCATATGTGACCAACCCCTTGCTCTAACCACGGTTCACGTCGATTTGAAAGAGTAAAATAACCTAGTCTATCTGTTCCATTGTTTTCTCTGGCATTGTTGTGCTAATTATTTGAAAGCGATAGACGAGTGGTCTAATGCGTTGTGCTTTCAAGATAGTTCACGTCAAGCCCATGGGGCTGGGTTAATACTCGGATGGGTGACCACTGATAGCTACTTGGTGAATTCAGAACCTTTTTTGTTTTGTTTTCAATTTTATCTTTCTTTCTTTTGATTTTTTTATTCCTTTTGTCCTATTCATGCAAGATCAGATATGGTTCGTACGGGTTTTGGAAAGTCTTGGAAGGTTTTGGAAATTGATAATGCATTTTTCCAGGACTCCCTTGAAAGTTTTGGAAAACTGATTTTCGGTCCGCTAGGCTATGGAAAAGTTATGGATTTTTTGTAGCTTGTCCAGCTTATACCTTGCAAAGAATTGTTTTGTAAAGCGCCGAAGATTTTTCTGTCAGCACTGTACATGTGGTGTACGTATTTTTTTGCATTGGTAAATGTGTGTTTAATGTTTCAGATCCATGAATTTGGTTATTTTTGTGGTTTTTGTGGTTTTGGGAATTTGAGTCAAAGGGCTTTGGAAAGTTTTGGAAAAGTTTTGAAAATTCTCACAGGGGATCCTGTACGAACCCTGGATCAGCTGAATCAAACCCCTAGGTAGATTTGTAAAACGATAAGTTGTGCCAGTCGCAAACTGTGGTTATTAAAAAACTAAGAACAAGAAGAGGACGTCTGCTGTTATTAATCCTTGGCATCTATTCCTTGGCAATTCGAACACTCGTCTACATTCCTTATTTTCCTTGATGGAGGAAAACCGGAGAACCAGGAGAAAACCCCCGTGAAAAAGCAAGAAAGCAACACGTCAAATAAAAACGGCGAACTCTGGTTCTAAATTCGTGTATTTATTGAACGAAGATATAGCCAAATGCTTTCAGGTGTCTTTCTCACTTAAGTCACCGTTATACGAATAGACTCGTTACCGCACGAATCAGAATCCATCGGACGACCAGCTAAATAACCCATACCAAACGCGATGAACGAGTCGCATGAGCGACAAACTGGGCGATCATTATCGTTAGCAATCAATCCGATTTTAGCCTTATCGGCGGGCGGGTTTTCAGCTTGAGCGTTGAGTCCTTCCCTACTGTTGTAGCTGGGCTGTAGAGATGCGTTGGCGATGAGAGATCTCCACATTTGTCACGTCTAAAGCTGGTTGGCCTGCAGCTTCCGTCTGCAATCAAGGAGTGCAAGGAACTTGTTGCTTTATTGAGCTTTATCCAGTAAATAAATAAAAAATCAAAACAAACAAACAAAAACTTTTTACCGAAACACGTGATCAATTAGTGGGAAACGATAAGGCGAATTACTAGCTGTACCGTAGCAGTACGGTACTTTACCGCAACCGTAACTACGCGCTGTGATTGGATGATTCGCATGAAAACAATGGGAAGCCATTTCAGTGTTACTGCATATCGTAACGTGTCCGTGCTGTAAGTCAGTACCGTAAGTTTCCCACTCATACGAAAATCGCTCTATCAAATATCGCGGACGGATTCGAAAACGAGGTTATTTCGGCCAGTATGATTAAACAACCACACAGCAACGTAGAAGCGTAGAAGGTAATTCCAGTATTTTTCTCAAATCAGTTTTGCGTCCCAAAACCGAATAACTATTTTAAATATTCCGGTATTACAATCTGAACCAGTCAATCGCAAAGCAATAACCTCCAAGTCATTCTCCGAATATCTCGTTTTTCGCGCGTTTTTTGGATTTCCTGACCAAAGCGCGCGCACGAGTCAGTTAAAAGTCCCCCCCCCCCTTAGAAAAATCCTGGATCCAACCCGCCGCTTAGGTAAATAAAAGGTTATTTTATTAAATATTTTTTTCAGAAAATCATAAATATTCATAATTCCATACACACCTAATTGCAAAAACGTTGTCATATAAAAATTAGTAAATTAGTAAATTTACCAATCAGGAATTACTTATCACTAACTTCAGACTCAGTAAACAGTGGAATCATAACGAATTAAGAAACACAAGGCAGCTGGAATTCGTTAGACTATTAGAGTGGGTTTTTATACTTTGCTTTTACAGACACGTTGAGGCAATGCTAAACTCAACGTAGGTTAACGCTCCAGTTTAAACACGGCTGATATAAGTGGTAATTTATTCCTAATTGGTAAATTCATTATATTTTATTTTTATATGACAACGTTTTTACAATTAGGTGTACATTTATTAAAACAGAAAAGGAAACACAAAGGCAATAAAAATATGCCTTTATTAAAAAACCGCCGACTGAAGCATTGAGGGAAAGTCAGAAGTGCGTGAGGTTAAGGAAAGAGCGCAAGAACCAAACATATATGGTAATTACCATCATATATAGATTTACTCGAACACACCGTACCTTTTTCCCCTTTCAAAATTTAATACTGCTAATAATGTTCTTCTTTTAGCGTTGTGGTAATCACCAGCCAATAAAGGCGCAAGAACGTAAAAAATGCGGGCCCATACTTTTTCCCTACCGACGCGCACGGAAATCGTCATCATGACGTCATGCCCTTGACAATTGACAAGATCTTGAGACCGGAAGTACGAACCTTTTATTATGATAATGTGTGAGTGACTCACACACACACTTGCCAATTAGTTCACCTACTGTGTGTTAACGTACACGGAGAGTTAGCGTTCTACTGTGTTTTGAAGAGTTTCTGATCTTTCATTAGTGACTTAGAGGCTTACAAACATTGAGTATAAGGAACTTATTTGAAGGCATTAATGCTGGGAGCTATGGTAAACAAGGTTAGTCGAGGACGGATGTCGGTACGTTCGCGTTATGAAAATTCATTTATTCATTATCTTTAAATATTTCAGTTTTAACTTCTTGAATTCACCAAACAATCCTAAAAGCGACTTAGACCAAAAAGCAACTTTATATTTATATATATTTTTTACTATAAATATTGAAAGTACAGGTTATAATCATGTGTATGTTTTTCATAAAGGAAAAGATCTTTATTTTCTCGGGCTACTAATTTTTTACAGGCTCCATGTTTTCCCCTCATCTTAATTCCGGGATAAAAATATCATATTATTTTCTGAAGAGGAATAATTTTGGAGTTTATTCTTTTTGGTTTCGTTCCATCTTGACTTGGTTACCGTCATCGCTAACTTCATCTAGCCATTTCTACGTCAGCCGTGTGGTTTTCTTAATTCAATATGATGCTTTCAAAATCTAACCAGTTTTAAAGCTGCTAGCTTTTAGAGGAAATTCTTGAAATTTTGCGGTGAGAGCTATTCTTTTAAACAACAACAAGACTGAATTTTAAAACCATTTAGCCATCACGATATATACATGATATATAAACTAAAGAAAGTTAGCTTCCGTTTCCGGTATGTGCATTCGGTTTTGGGAACTTCGAGTGGACCTCTCGAGGCGTGGTATCATCTTGCGTAGTGCCTCGATCTCAGCTCGTTTAACTCACTCAATCGCATCTCAAAATCACTTCATACCTATTTTCCCCAGAAAGTTATTTACCAGGCATTGTAAAATGCCGCTTGCACTTCAAGATCCATGGCAGAAACTACACATCGCGGAGGAATTAGAGGTAAACGAAATCGAAAAGAAAAGAACGACGATCAAACGTTCGATTGTAAATTTCGAAATTTTTGTCTTATTTGCTGAATCACATATTCTAATCAAGCTCTCGCAAACGTTATCTCGTATTGATATTCAGGCACAAGACGAAGAAATGACAGATGAAAATAGAAATGGGGTAAATTAGGTCCAAGTTTCTCAGAACGATAATTTCTCCAATAATTCTCGAAGGAAGATTAACTCAAAATCTTAATTATTAAAAGTTATCTTTGCCCCCTCTTTTTGCAGCCGAACGAAGAAAGTGCTGTCATCGATGTGACGAACGAATTAGAGAATTCCAAAGCTTGTAAGAAGTCTAACCCTAGTGAGTTTGAACTTCTTAAAGTTCTTGGCCAGGGTTCGTTTGGAAAGGTAATCATTGAAATTTAACTTGAGAAATCACAGCCACAATATGGCGCGAATATTTTCAAGACTTTCTTGTCGTATCCAATGTCTACTATCAGGAATGACTACACACCAATCTCGGAAACTTAGACTACGTTCTCTTATCACCAAAGAGCCGTCAAGTTTTTTAGTATTCTAAGCTTTTTGGGCTGATGTTTGAGGAAAAGGTTGAGTGTATTTTGGTTTTCCTTTCTTGAAGGTGTTCCTTGTACGTAAAATCATTGGCCCTGACGCTGGGACACTTTATGCCATGAAAGTACTCAAAAAAGCAACTCTGAAAGGTAAATCCAACCGCAAACTACAACGTTTTGTTCTAAACATGATAAACTTTTTAGATAATGACTCTTCAAAAAGGCCGTACAAAGTGGCAGGTTTGTTTCTCGAGTCTTTACTTCATGTTGAAACACTTTACTTTATCAATCAAAACACAAAAATCTTCAGTTCTCGAGTTATGCCAGCGATGTTCAAGCACTTGAACCATTATATCTCAGTCGTTGATTAAGATGAATCCGTTTTATTGAATGAAAAACAAGTTTTTTCTTGTTAGGTTAATATTTTGTTGTTTGGAATGGAATTGATCGCGTTAAATTTTAAGATAAAATGTCTTTCGAATTGACTAGAATATTGAATCAGCTTTGTAATGTAAAATCTTGAAAATGTTTTATTTTTATCATCTTCTAGTTCGCGATCGGCTACGAACTAAGAAGGAGAGGGATATTCTTGTAGACGTACAACATCCATTCATTGTTCGTCTTCATTATGGTAAGCAAAGTAGTACGCTTTGCGTTAAATGTTTATAGCCCAAGTGCGCTCAATTAAGGCAAAACAAATACTACACAGCACACAGTTATATTTCTTTGTATTAGACATCTTTGCGCTCAATTTTTTTGACTAATTGTTTTCCTCTACGCCAGACTTCGTGTTGTCTTGACTAAATATTGTGCTGAGAGTTTAAAATACAATAAAAGTTTTAATCAATCGCACTAGAAATCTTTCGTAAGGACGTTTTGTTTTCTCCCTGGTTTTACCCAAGTTACTCATAAATAAATGTGATTCTTAAGCGCTCTACGACGAGAAGTGATTTGAAGGTCAGGACAATTTTACAATTATATATTTGCTCATGGACCAGCGAAAGCATAATGTTTGCTTTTTAAAATATGTACAAAAATAAATAAATAAAAAATATTCCTCGTGATTTGTACTTCTTTACTTCAATTATAAAATTACCTTTCAGAGATATGAGAAGGAAATGCATAAAGGAGATATACCCAGAAATTTTAAAATCTCATTCAGTTTCATTCCTTAAACTAGTGTTATCCGTTTTTCTGTCATTTAAAGCCAAGTTACTGACATAAATAATACTTAAATATTGTTTCTATGGGAACATGTTAATATAGACTTTTTGTATTCACAACATTTGTACAGCTATAAGATCTTTGTCAAATTTCTGTTCTTGCTTTATGATATTACAATGTACTTGTCAATTTTTAACTGTGGTCAACAGGATGCAGCTTGGAATTTATTAATCTTGCATGTGCTGACTCTTAGGAATACTGCTTAGAGATATTTGAAACTTTCAAAATAAAAATCTCCAATTTTTTGGGACTTTTCTAAATTTTGAATTAATAGCTTTTATGTTAGTGGGTAGCAGGTTTTCCAACACCCAAGGATCTGTATATTCCACATTAAGTTAATGTGTGAAGCCAAATTGGAAATATCCAACTGTGAATAATTACTTCAAAACTTTAATCAAGCTTTGAAGTACTTTTCAAAACCACTAAAGTTGAGATTCATTTATTTTTGTTAAAATATTTCGTTTTTTATATATTAGATGTTTAAAATTTTCAATTTGAAAATTCTAGCTGTCACAAGAGCACCTAAATTACTTTAAGTTTGAGCATAAGTTTGTCCATAATTTATTTTTAAATAATTAATTTATAGCATCAATTAAGGTAAGATGGTCTGGCTCATTGAAAAAATGAAAAACTGTTGAATAAGAATATCAATTTACCCTTAAGCTTTTTTCTTGATCAGAAATCTTCTTTGATGTTGCAATTTTGTTTAAAAATTTTTTCAACTGTTTGAGAGTTTTAACATCAAAGTTACAATACAATCATTGCAAATTATAAAAAGTGTTTCAATCTTCACTTCATGCAGATGGAAGAAAAATGTTGTTACTTTATTATGTACATAAGAGATTTTGCATTCAATAGCTCATTTAATAGTTTTGAAATATTACTAAAAATAATATATACTGGTAATAAAAAGTATTTAGCATAGCTACAAACTGTACTTGGGGACTTTTCATTATTTTTTGTTTAGGGGTGGGCTGAAGGAATATTAATGAAAATGAAGAATTCCCTGTCTTATGTTCTAATCAATTCAAGTTCTTATAAAAAATCCCAACCTATGACCTTCCAAAAATTTGCATCCTTCCCACCTCCACACACACATGTTCCAGCTGCCAACGACAAAGTCAAAACATTCCTTGTCTATTTTTCAAGAGCCTCGTTATGTAAGAAAAAAATTTCAAAATCGCCCCTTTTTTCCAAGAGACCCCCTAATATTCTTCCAGCCCCCCCTCAGGTATAAATAAGGAACAGTCCCTTATTTCTATGTCAAAGGTATGTTTATTCCAATCAAAATTGGGATATAATATTAATGGCATGGGTGGCTTGCTGGGTGGTCCAGTTAATGCTTGCCCTGTGCTGCTGTGGTTCTAAGATTCTTAGAAGTGGACTTGGGTTCCATCTTTGGCGTAACAGGGTATATGAAATAAGAAAGATGAGTGATAGAAGTCAGGGGGGGTTCGGGGGTCATCTGAACCCCTTACACTGTGATCAAAGCCCCTAAATGACAATTACAAATCCCCTACTGTAATTAGAAATTATCTGATACAAAATAATTTTCTTGAAGATTTGTTTTTCACCAAATTATCGGCAGTTTGAACCCGCTAGCCAAAATTCAACCCCCCCCCTAGCCAAAATCCTGGATCTGCCCCAGGAAGTAGACATTTTGATGACTTCATGTTGAAATGATGAAACATTGAAATGTCCAATACTTCTATTGCTCATCTTGCACATTAAGTGTTTTTCAAAAGATTTTCATTCAATTTCCACAAGTGCTTTCTTCAAGTTCCTCACAAACATGCACACCTGATTGGCTCAGTTAGAAGAGCATCAGTCTGTTGTGCAGGAAGTTGTGGGTTTAAGCCCTGGCCAGACCAACACTCAGGGTCTTAAAATAATTTAGAAGGCGCTGCCTTTGTAATTATATCTGCAAATGGTTAGACCTTCATGTGGCTTGGATGACCATGTTAATGGCAGTCCCACACATTTGATTTTATTCATATAGAATTTGTGCGTTATAAATGTTAAAACTATATTTTTCACTTTTTGTTTGAACCAATTCAGCAATTAAAAGTATAATTAAAATTATCTATATCTATCTATCTATCTACATGTAACTGTTGTGCTTTGAGGATATTATAATGTGGTAGGAAGTGTGTTCGTGAAGTTATAAAACAGGTCTCATTTTGCTATATACTGCCAGATTAATCTTCACCTGCTTCACACACACACACACACACACACACACACACACACACACACACACACAAACAGATTATTATATGTTATGGGCATTTCTAGTCAATATTTATGATATATTAATAAGATATTGAGTGTAGAGTAGCCCAATTTCATGATGTTTCACTGACAATTCAAGTTTCACTTTTGTCTTCCATTAATAGCTTGTTGCCAGAATATTTTGGCAACTTTTCATGCAGTTGCTAAAAATGTAATCTGAGGGTTTCAGTTTGGGCATTAAAAATTAATGCCAGAGCTTTCAGTAACCACTCTCAAAATAAACTTGAACTACAATATATATAAATCAACCTTTTCTCAGTTAAATGTAACTTAGGGTGTTGTTTTGTTTTTCCATCTTAGCCTCAAACTCGATAATTTTGAGAGCACACGTCCGTTTAATTTCTTCTTGTTTTTGGTGGTTTTCAACGTTTTGATACATTTGCAAAAATCCATCAGAATGTTGGGAAACTTATAGTATTTATACTAAATATACACCTATTTCAAAAAAAGCTTGTTGGTTAGAGATCTGAAATTGCTGAAATCTCAAATTGCTGAAATCTGAGACCAAGAAGAATTGAAGGCAGGAGCTGTAAATTAAGTTTTATCTTTTAGTAGTTTGCAATCAGTAAATAGCTAAATACAAAACAACCTTTGAACGATGACCTATGCTGGAGAATTGTCTGGCTTGAGATTTCAGAATACAGATTGCCAACCAACAACCTTTTTTGAAATGGGTGTATAAACCTTCAAATTCTGAATTATATATCATATTAAATTTATTAATGAAAGTTGCTACTATGCATTAAAAAAATCTAGTTTTAATTAATGTTTTGCTACTTTGATGCATGGTTTCTTTGAAACTATAAATTAAAATATATGTAAGAATTAGCATGGCTCAAAATATTGGCCAATATGATATAGCCAAAATGCAATTCAAATTTTAAACTGCAAAATGGAAAATATTATGTGACAGGGGAAGTTTTCTTCCAGCAAAATTGTTTATTCTACCAAAAATAAAAACTGTCTGGCCATTTTAATTTTCTATTTTGAGCCGTGAGCTAGCTAATTACCATTTCTGTAATTATAGTGGGCTATAATAAATCCTGCTTCTGATCAGCTTTATAGGCTACAACAGGTGTAATAGTGCTAGCCTAAAAGTAGGAAAAAAGATGTGAAAACAGTGGTGTCTAGCTGCCTTGCGTTTTGCTAAAGGCTTTGCCAGTATTTCCCCATTGGTTTTGGTTAATTTCAATCTTGATTAGTTTGTTTATATTAAAGTAATTACACACCTCTTATATATCCTCGAGCTTTGAATCAACAAGCCCATTAATTTGGCTGTGTCTCCTGAGCTATTGGTTTTTAGTATAAACAAACAGGTGGACTTTCACAAATCCTGCATTCTGATTGGCTATACTACTACAGGTCTATCAGTGATAGTCCACAAGGGTCTCATGTATTGTTAAGTAGACAATTAAGGCTCCCTCTGGTTTAATTGTTAAATATAAGATTTTTTGTACCAGTAGATCTTTAGGGCATATTAAATCTGTATAAATGAGTTTCCAATTTTTTTTATTTTTGCCTTATTAATTCCTTCTTTAGGTTACACATGCATGATTCTATACTTATCTCTGGTCCAGAATATCAAGTGAATTACTTAATAATTCATCTGACTTTGTTTTGGTTGACTTAATTAGCATTTCAGACAGAGGGAAAAGTGTATCTTATTCTGGATTTCCTGCGTGGGGGAGATCTCTTCACAAGATTATCAAAAGAGGTGAGTTTAGGCATGAATACATCAAGATTTTGTGATAAGAGAAAATGGAGTTTTTGTGCTCCATCAAGTTCTTGGTTGGATTGTATATATTATTTAAGAAGATGATAATGCAATTAAAGGGCTTAAAGCGAATGATAAGATTAATGAAAAGGATCTTGTATTTCCTGCTTTACCTGTAGCCCCACACATTTTGAGAGTACATACAGTCTAATAGTTACCATAGGCATTTAATCTATAGTAAGCTAGGCATTTAAGAATCTTATGGGTGTAATTGGAAAATTACAATTTAAGGATTAAATTCTTCAAGCAACATATACATAAAGTCAAATGTATTTTTTAAGTGAACTTAATTTATTGACAAAGAAATTGAAAATTATTGGTTGAGCATGAGATTTTTCAAAAAGAAAGAGTAAGTTTTATTTTCAGTTTTGATATTTCTAGTGATTTCTTGGCAAATTATTGATTTTCTGTTTTTGACATTTTTTAGAAGAGTTTAAAAATTGATTCTATGAATTTTGTTCCTTAATTTAAAAGTGTGAAAGAGCATTTAGTTATTTCTCTTTTTCTTGAAAATATTTAACATCTCTGAGCTGAAATGGAGGTGTAATAACAGTAGAATATTTACCAAGACGCAAAGCGTCGAGGTAAATATTCCTATAACTGCTATTTCCGACCCAACACTAGGATTCTAGAAAAATAAACAATTTGTTGAGTAAAATTACAATTTTATTTTGAGAGATTATATGGTTTCAAAAAATATTCCAAGATAGCAAGCCAAAAGAATTGCTTGATCTTATGAGGTTGTGAAGTTGGTATATCTTACTAAATCATATAAAAATTATAGCTCTTAAAAATGGAAAACATTTTTGTAGCAAAATATTAAAATAATTTAAACATATTCTTTTTTCTTATTGTCTCTGTTTTCTTATAATAATAATTTCCCAGTTATATCATTTTGTTAATTAATTATTGGCATTAATGGTTTAAAATTTTTAATACTGTAGTTTTGAAATCTGTTGTTCATTTTTCATTACTATAGGCTTAGGTGAGCATTTATATTTTATTGATTGCTTGGACTTTTCAAAGTGTTTGAATTGTATAATATGTGTTGAGTGCACTTTGTCTTTGGCATTTGTGGTTCCCTTAAGTCCTATTAATACAATACACAGTGTGCGATGGTTGGCCTAAGCCCACAACTCATGTTTATTACAAAACTTTCTTCAAATTACACACTAAGAAAATATCTGTGAACTTAGACCACCATATATATGGTCGAACTGAAATACATTATCTTATATACAGTCCTTATATACTCCAAATTTGAATAATTAGCACTCGTGGCAGTCCTCTTGTCTATTTAGGAAATTATTTCTCTTTTCATTACCAACTCTCTACAACTCTCTGTCCATTACAAGAAAAATACATGTATTAAATGCAAGTCTGTAATTGAGAGACATGCACAGAGGTATTTATAGGGGTTATTGACCAAATGTGAGGTCTAAATGGCAGGATATTGGTTGAGTTCCTTTTTCCTGTGTGGACTGAGCCTGTAGGGTAAGCTCCCTACACACAAAAAGAATGAGACCAATATCTCCCCATCTGGACTAAAACAAGCTTGGCCAATTGATGGTTTATTATTGGCATGGGAAACAACATTATTGAAAGCAGTCTGTTAATTTTGCAGCGACATCTGGATGAAAAAATCTGGACCTCTCAGTAACCAATCATATTGTTCCATTTTAATCCTCTCCAGCTTGCCTTGCAACAATATGAATTCCAAATTGAAGAAAGTCCATTCCTAAACATTTCGAAAAATTCTATAAAAACAGTGCTGCAGATTAATTATGTGCTGCACACACAAATGCCATCCTGAAAAAACAACAAACATATTTTGTCATGACAAAAAAGGAGGTGTTCAATAGAAATTTTCATTATTTTCGACAGATTATGTTCACTGAAGAAGACGTGAAGTTCTATCTGGCAGAATTGGCTTTAGCACTGGATCATTTACACACCATTGGCATCATATACCGAGACTTAAAACCTGAGAAGTAAGTGGACATGTAACATTAGAGAACTTAAGCACCCGACATTTTTTGTCAACACGGACATCAAAAACCGGCATGAGCAACTTTTCAAAATGTTTTTCAGTGCATTAGCTGTCGTTGTTGGCATTACTGTCCTCACTAGAATACTTTCCAAAACGTGAAAAAACACAACTTTGTGTTCTAGCACAAAAAACTTTTGAAAAAATTTGGTTTTTTTCCAGTGTTTTGACGTCCATGTTATGACAAAAACGTCAGTTTCTATAGTTCTCTATTGACAGCTTTCTTGGTTGCAGTAGTCTGGGGGGGTGGGGGTGGGGAAGAGGTGAGGCAGGGGGGCAAATGTACCCCCAAAAATTCAGGTTGTCCTTTCAGGTGTTGACATGAGAAGTTGAAAATGTAAGAGAAACTTTTTGTTCCATGCTTCACTGGCCTTCCACTTCTCCAACATCCCTACCCCCAACTGACAGCTCAAGGACTTTGAATTCTTTTGTTGAAATATGATCTTCAAGCTATGCTTAATTATTGCTTCCCTAATGGTAGTTAAAATATTCCTTTGTTGTTGTTTCAGCATTCTTCTTGATGCAAATGGTCACATTGCTATAACAGGTATATATTGTACACTTATTGGATTCATCTGAGCCCATTATGGCAGGATCTAGGATATGCAGGCTAAGCAGGACTTAAATATCTGTAAACAAATAATCTTTTCAATAATTAAAATTAAGGAGTGGTCAGTGTTTAGCGTGGGTAAATCTAGTTTGGATGCATGCGGACAGTTGGGAGAGTTTATTTTCTTCTACAAAATGTCCTAGTGTGTGCAGAAAATGTGATTTGAAAATTCATTCAGCCATTTTTTGAAGAGAAAAACTTTTAAAAATGCTCTCTAAAATAACGTTTTTTATGGAAAATTTTACAAAAGAGGAATTGTTTTCAATGTGACTTATCATTTTTCTTATCCTGAAAAGCAATTTTGTGTTCTAAGAAAGTGGGTTGAAAAGATTGGAAACAGTTTGACATCAATGCACACAAGCATGCCCCATCACCATGAACCGTCCATTTCTTTTTCATAGGCAGCCAGCCAATCAGAGCATGCATTATATCTTAGATAGGTTTTAAAGACCATTATAGCTCGTGTCATAAGGTTGCAGTCCAATAAGTTGCTGCCCAATTAATATCGCAAAATAACAGATCGCCATGTGACTAAAATACGTAGATGTGATTGGAGGATTATTTTTGAGGTATAATAATATCTCATGATCAAAACCTGATGACAAAACAAAATTATCAAATGCTTGAATAACTTTAACTACAATTAAATTCAACAAAGAGTCCTAGTACTCTGTGATTAATATCTGCATTCTCTTTGATATAGATTTTGGGTTATCAAAAGAAAGTGAACAGGACAAGAAAACATATTCTTTTTGTGGCACTGTAGAGTACATGGCACCAGAGGTAAAAATAATCACACTACTAATATGTAATTTGTACATTGTATATTGTATTTTGAAAAACATTGTACATCTAAAGATTAACTTAATTATTAGTTAATGTTTTCCATTTTCTTAATTGTGAAAAAAGAAAGAAACTGTCTACAAAAAATTTTGTGCTTAATTAAGGCTCACATAAACCTGTAAAACTAATGGTTTCCATGGTGATAGCTGTCCCTGGTAATAGAATGATTATTAGCGGGTACATGTAATGAAAATATAGGTTGTTACTTGGTGTAAGACCCCATAATGTCCCTATTATTTTCACTATTATTCTTATAATCCCTATTATTACACAATAATAGGGACATTTCATGGGGTCTTA
>JAAAQI020132442.1:0-13348 GCA_011800005.2 Stichodactyla mertensii | reverse complement strand
TCGGCCACTTTAACACCTAACATAATGAATCTTTGCAGGTTTACTAAAGTTGAGGTGCTCTTTCTAGTACTGGTATTTTTTCATTCAGTTAAATTTTTACTCAGTTGAATTTGCAGCTGCCATTTTGGGAAAAGGTCTATTTGGGTTGTGATAAATTTTCCAATGAAATTGCTAATTGCTAATTGCTACCAATTGTGTGGCAAAATTGCCAATGTAGACTGATCTTAGAAGACTACTACTTTCATGTAATTTTTTTTAGCATATTTTGTACAACTCCATTACAATAGCCCACTTTCGATATATGGTTGAGTAATTTCTTCAAACAACATAACATACTCAAGAAACAAAAAACATACTCAAACTAATCATTTACCAAGCAAATAACATCGAAATAATTGTAATGACTCTTGTTTCCCTGGAGCCTCAACTCGGATCTTATTGTGTGCGATCACTCAACCACATATGGAAAGTAGGCTATTGTAGTATATATGAAGTAGCATATTCTCTCACTGACAACTGCACATCATTTTTGTTTACCTTGCTGTCCACGTTTGCACCACATGCTACAAGGAATCTAATAACATCTGGGCTGTTTGACATAACTGCTTCATGCAGTGGTGTAAATCCATTAAAGTTTTTTGCCTCTAAGCTGAAGCCCTGCCGTGAGTTAACCAATTCCATAAGACACTCTACACTTGAGCGCTGACATGCAAGGTGAATAGCTGTCTGGCCATTTCTGTCTGGCATGTTGATATCAACACCAGCGTTGATGAGGTATCTGATTAATATGGGTTGGTTGGTTATGACGGTAAGGTGGAGAGGAGTCTGGGGAGAAAAGATAAATAAGTTGAGAGGGATCTGGTGCAGAATTATACTGAATACTAATTAAATGAGTTTAAGGGGATATTTTCTATTCAATATTGAATGGGAAGACAAAGTATTGAGAATAAAAAGCTGTTGGAATTCATCATTTATACAGCAATAACACTACATGAAAACTGTGTTTGTTACCAAGGAATAGATAATTTTTTCCTAAATTTCCTCATAAAAACTTACTTGTTTCATTTTATTGTAGATGTCCAGTGAAATACCAGACGTCGATGCAATTTGAATGAGATATTGCACAAGTGGAATCTGCCCCTGTGCGATTGCAATGTGTAGTGGTCTGTAAAAAACATTCAAAAATGATTCAACAAATCAGTAGATGTTGTTAATAAATTGCATGATATCAAGATATAATCATCATCATGCAAAAATAAATATCAATTAATATTAGACATACGTATCGCCATCTTCATCTTGTAGTGTTGCAAGATGCCCTTGCGAAGCAGTTAGAAGACTTAATGTTGCCACATTATCTCCAAGTAGTCTTGGTTCAGAGGGAACAGGAACAGGTGTTCGTCTCATTGATGGAATGTCTAGAATAAAAACGACCGAAACTCAATTCCCCCCGCAAAAGTTCTAAAACAGCCCGAGTAAACGCTTGTAGCGATTTACCTGTTTTGGGCTTCCTATGTGATCGAAAACCGGGGGTTCCCCATTCAATTCACTACCGGTCTACCCTCTTACGTTTTTGGGATTTTACCTGTTCATTCCTTGTAAACTTTTCCTTTTATGACTTGAAGTCAATTAACTTTTGTTTTGACGAATACAATATTGGAAAGAAAAATAGAAGGCATCGTGAACGAAAGTTGCCCCGAAAGTAAAAGCTTTTTAGAAACGAAGGCTCTCATCCTTCAATTTCCGCTCTCCTGCGACAATTATCCAAGCCTTCGTATATTGTCCCTCGATTTTACTCCTTGTTTTACTGTGTAAAACACTGTTTAAAATGTTTCAGTACAATAAACAGATTGTTTTACGACTCGTATTTTCAAAGAATATTGAAAAAGCTGACGTTTTAATTTCATGGTAATACTTACTATGTTGTGTACCGGGCGAAGAGATTCGAATATGTTTAGCTATAGGTTGTGAATCCTCCAGATGTGCGTCCTCGTAAGTTTTATGTTTCCTGACGTTCACGTTGTCGCCTTTGCTGTTTATTTGCGATAAAGAAGTATGAGCTTTTTCTCCTTTTATTACGGATTCTCTACGTTCTCTGATGTTGGAATCCTCGCTGCAAACTGCTTGTGCAAGCTGTGCTCCAGAACTTGGCCGTTTCTGCAAACTTCCACTAATTTCTTCTTCTGTATTCTCGATATGACTTGTTGTTTCTCTTGTCATCGGAATAACACGAGCAGTTAGTCTTTTCTTAATGCTCTCCCTAAGGCTTCTCCTTTCTTCGAAGCCGGAAGTTGACAATTCCTCAAGCTGACTTTGATTCAGTGTAAGATAGTCTGTGCTGGTCGATCCCAAAGACTGAATACAGTTTCCTTCACTACTTGAGTTCACCATTATTATATAAGCATTACCTTATAAAATCCCAAAATATACTTATACTTTTAGACAGTTCTGCAACGCACTATATCTCCCCGTATTTGCATAAAAGGTAACTTACAAACGTAGTTGCTATTTTTAGAAGTATCTTACTCTTGACCAATCACAGTGAAGTAATCCTGAAAATGGGACTTCCCCTTGTGTGATACACAAGTCGTCATTTTAAGAAACATAAGCTGTGAATCCCCCGGAAACTAATTACTGTAGGAAACAGTTACGAGTTAGGCCCAGTCATCAAGATGACTTAAACCGAACAGCTGAAAATTGATTGTCGTTAAACGGTGTTGCATCGTGTTGCATGCTTTAAGACGTTCAAACGGCTTCGTCTAACGAAGGTGGAAAGATGACAAACTATAGTACTAGTGTAGCTATAAAAACATTTCTTCGAAATGTTTCTATGTTTGGAGAACGAAAATTACTGAAAATTTTGTACGATAAATATAGATATAAACATTTTATTGATTGGAGCAGAGAAAAATTTTCGGCAACTTGTTGTGTCATCCACTGATAGAAATTTCAAGAAAAAAGTACAAAAATATGGTTAATAAATAAATAGCAAAAGCTAAACGAAAAAGAAATAAAAGAAGAAAGAGATAAAAGCTCAAAAAGCAAAGATATCACAGCAAGCTGATAAGAAATTGTCTTTTAACATTCTTTCCTGTTTACAGTGAACCAGAATAACAAAAGTCACAACAGTTCCTAACAGGGTTGCACATAATCGGCTTAGTTTTTCATCATTTTCTAATTAAATTTTTCTTTTCACTACTACAGAGTTCCTAGTTATCATCTGCTACGCTAAAGTACTTCTTCCTAAAGTTTTCTTATTTAATGTTATTTGAACTCTAAAAAAAGCTCACAATATCCATATCCATTTACCTCCTTATTTCTTCCTTTATATTATGCCGCTATTCTTTCTTGCTTTATATATTTGTTTAAAATCTTTTTTGAGATTGCGTCTTAAACACGTAATCTTGTTCACTGAACATTTTCAAAATGACCTGTGAATAGTAATTACCCGCTACTTTATTTTGTTTGCTTTAACATCTACTTTACTTCCTGATACATGCTTGTAACTGCATTTCTAACAGTCAACATGAGTAGGTGGTACTGAACTTGAACTTTATTTATTTACATTTTTTCTATCTTTCTCTTTCCTTTAGTCCGAAACTCTTGTTTACTTCCCTGATTTTGCATCCTTTTTCACCCAAACGCCTCCAAGTATTTCCCCCTCCTCCAGTCCTTTCACCATGGGTCCCTCCCCTTGAATTTTTCGCCCTTTTCCTCGAATTCTTGATTTTATTTCCGCTCTTCTTGTCACTTGTAGTGTTTTTACTTCCCGTTCTTCCCGTTTGTTTCAATGGTTTCCAGTCTCTCCACAGGGAACCCAGGATCGGCTTGACCTTGTTAGTAAATGTATGTTTTTTCTAAGGTTTTAAAGTTTTATTACCATTTGAGTGGTTTTTATTAAAACCCGTGAAACAAAGTGTACTAATTAGAGTGTAATAGTTAGATAGACACAATGAAAAACAAAAGAACCTAAGTGTAATAAAGCGTAATACGCTTAATTGTATTTCACGTTCATGAAAACCACTTCGTTGAAGTGCGACCCTCAAAGTTTGAGGTCTTGTTAGCCAACTAGCATTTCGACGGCCGTAAATCAAAGAACTGAAATTTAAAATGAACAATAAATTCTTATCCTGAGGTATATTTTAGAAATAAGAAATAATAAAGATTTTGTTTCGCTAATCCTCCAAAATTCTTAATTCATCCTAAAATCTCCCCACATCCTTTTTTATTTCCAGTTCTTTGATTGATGACCATCTACATGCTAGTCGGCAAACGAGACATCAAGCTTTGAGGGTCGCACTTCTACTTCAACGATAATAATGGTTATAATGAAATCGAAGATTTCTTTTCCACACATCTATTTGTTCTGGTGTAGAACTCGTTCTAGCAAGAGATATAAGGGCTCCCACAGCAATAAAACTTGGCACAGAAAAACAGCAGACCGATCTCGGGTTTTTTTAACAGATTCTTCGATTTTATAAAATGTCTTTAAAAAAAAAGATAATTCATTTATCAGCGACAAAGCCTTTTTGGGCTCCCTGTGGTCTATTGATGTTTTCTCGTTTCCATGCCAACATTCTAGCCATATGTAAATCAGGTCACGTGATTGGGTCAGTTATGGCGGCCGCGACAACAGCATGCAAAAAAAAGAAAAACGTCCATGATTGGCATCGTTTTACTACGATAAATAGTCAATAATTACCGAGCGTAATGGAATTAGTAAATAGCCCAATCATTCACCAATGAGTCTGACTATGTATGGATCTTCATCTAGAGGAAATCCGCCTACTTTTGAGACCAGAACGTCAGGAGTAAGTGGTTCGTCAAGAACGACAAGAAACTACACGATGGGAACTAGTGGTTCAACGAGCTCTGTAGCTCCAAAAACTATCCATTCTACAACCTATAGCTCTTCCTATGGGTCTTCTAACAGGTTTTTGTCGACTAGGAAGCTTCCAAAAGGACCAGGGCCTTTGCCAGATAGGTTTAACGTGGATAGAAACGCGAGCTCTTCGACTAATGGCGAACTTCGTTTTGTGTCCCCGTATCGCAAATCCGATGACCATTATCCCAGAACAACAGGTTATTCCCCAGCCAAACCCAGCTCAATCCAGAGGAATACAATAGAAAGAAAAATATCCAATGATTCTGGTTACGGTAGCTCTTCTAGTTTTAAAAATCGTTACGATTCGTTATCAAGTAGTTCAAGTTTAGCAGGCCGTAGATCAAAATCTTATTCAAGTTTAGACCGTTCTTTTGCAGAACTCTCAATAAAAGACGAACCATCGACATCTACAACCTCTTATTCTAGTAAAACTGTTACTAACAGGACAGGTTATGGCCATGGGATGTCATCAAGAACTAAGACTTTGGAAAATATTCCAAAACTGGACGAGAATCATAATGTTTATGTTTCTTCTTCGCGTTATTCTTCCGAATCTGAACCTTCAAAACGGAGTACAATAAATGATAATTATTCTTCTACTACAAACAAAACTACCAGCCAAATAAGTACTTTGAATGCTTCTACAAGCCCCAAGAATCGTAATGTAATTTTGGACTACAATGAGAATCGCAAAGAAATGATTTCTGCTACTTCAACATCACTGCGAAGAAATTCCAAGAGTTCAACCTCGAGTTCTTCTCCTTCGACGGTAAGATGGGATTTTTCGTCTTTATACTTTAATATTCTGTGATGAGTAATTGAGTTGAATGTGGTTAAGAATGGGTTACGTTTAGCAATCGTTTGACATTACCAGCTAAAGTTGTCATTCCAAGTGTTTTTGACAGCACTTGAATTGTTATTACTTCACACACGTGCACTGAAATGATTTCAATTTTCTTCGCGTGTTTTTTCTATTATTTTTATTCAACACTAATGTACAATAATTTGTAATTCGTACATCGCGCTATAGTGTCACAAAACCTTTCTAAAGGCATATGTACATTTTTAAATTTGCTTTTGTTCCACTGTTTAAGTTCATAGACGTTTAAAGATGATCACCTCAAAAAGTCAGTATCAAAAATATGAAAAAAATGAGAGAAAAGTTGTTACTAAATTTTCATTCTTGTATAGTTGAGTTGGGAAACGAGAACAATTTATTCTGAATTTATATATTTTACAATTTTTTCTATTTTTACCCTTTGATATTGTGTCATAAACCAATGAGTGGAGGACTAATGATTTCTAATTTATTTATTGTTCATCATATCAATAACTATTATTGAAAATATTTGTTTTTCTGTTCCCTGTATTGTCAACTTGATAAGATTATAGATTAGACTTCATAACTTTATAAATATTGTAGTAGTTTTCTGTATAGGAAACAACTCTCCTTTAACTGAAAAATTCCTAAACTAGCATTGCTTTTAAATGAGAATAAGAAAAGACTACTGTATGTGTAGTCTAAAATATTATACAAATTAATTTATCATTAGCAAAATATTAACAGTTTTGATTTTTGCTGATAATTTATAGATTCTCTTGCAACAAATTGCACTAAATTCAAGGAGCTAATGAATGTAAATTGTGTTTGTCTACCTGCTATTAAACAGCTGGTGGCAAGCTTAATAACACCTCATTACCATAGCAACCATGCTAATGCATTATATTCCCTGCCCCTTAAAGCAGAATTTCCTGTTGTCTTACACGAGTATCACGTACACCAGGCCAGTACCTTCAAGATCTAATTTATTGACATTGTCAGTTATTATAATGGTGTAACTTCCATCATCTGATGTGTAATAAGCTGGATGCTGGTATCAAAACCTCAGCAAGATATATTTGCAGGATTTTATTAAGTGTTTATTGCTGGTTAAAATCAGCATTAAAAGTATGTAGAAATAGATCCACTAATTGTTATCCTTCTTGAAAAATTAGCAGTTTCTGGTTTTGTATAATAAAAACTAGCGTTGTTTCTATTTTTCTGATGCCTACTTAGATTGTCTTAGTCACATTAAAATAAGATATTTCTAAGAGAATGAAATTATCTCATAAACACAGATGTAGCTCTTAAACTTTTAATGACAATAATTATAGAATAGAATCTAGCTTTCCTTGCTACGTATTAAACCATAAGCATTATTATTGCAGGTAGAAATATAATATATTTAGCGTCAAATTAACCACAATATATACTCTGTTTATTAATTTAGCTGAAGGATATGGGAATATAGACATATTATCCATTGTATTTTTTGTTAATAAGCAGTTGTTTAGAAAAACAACTATATGCTTCTATTTATTTAAACTCTTGCACTTGTATTTATTTATCACTTGATAATGGAGTTACGATGACTTCAAAATGTTGTGAAAATAAAAATCTAGTCAGTTTCATATGTATTTTTTGTTTCATAGTTAATGTTTTTTCTTGTTATTTTCTACCACAGCCAAATGGTCGTGGATGTACAGATGGATTAGTTGGACTTAGAAATCTAGGAAACACGGTGAGGATTATGCAGTAGTGTAGTGTCTTTGGTACCTAACAGCTCTGTTGCTAAAAAATAAAATTCACTTAATAATAAAGTTAACAAAAGCTGTACAAATTTTAAAATTTTATTATTATTCACAGATAAAACAATACTGTAAAGCTCCATAAATTAAGCCCTTGGCAAGCTTATTAATTTACCTAACATGACTTTTTCTGCGCTTATTTGTGGGAGGACATATATTCAGATAGGCTTATTTTTGGTTGGAAATAATTATTTAAAAAATTGACAGGGCTATTTTTGGGTAGAATTTTTGTGTCTCAAGATTTTGTGAACTAGGGACTAAAAAAAAATAATTTATCTAAAGATCACAGAGTACCCAAGAGAGTGCTGGCTCAAGAGTGATGACTTTTAGCTTGAATGTAATATATTTCTTAAAAAACCTTTGTGGGATTGTATTCAGGACGGCTTATTAGAGAAAGAGAACCTAGAATAGTGCAACTCACAGGCAATATTTTCAAGAACCACTCATTTTTTTTGTATCAGTGTCTTCAGTGATGATTTTCTTGAATTGTTTTTCAGTGTTTTATGAACTCTATTCTTCAATGCCTTAGTCAGTCATTCGTGCTTACGGATTATATGCTGAAAGGATTGTATGTGAAGCAGATTAACAGCAAAAGCAGTATGAAGGGCAAACTGATACAAGGTAGAGAATGAAGTTAAAATTATATATTAGAATTACAGTCGTTTCGCTACATGACCAGTTCGCTACATGCTAATTAGGTCGTTTCGCTACATGCAAATGGTCGTTTCGCTACATGGTCTGTGGTTGTTTCGATATGTGATATTGACTGCCTCTAACATGTCGATTTTAACGTTTTATTAACAGATACTCTACTACAATTACTGGAGTTGTAATTTCGATTAAAGTCGAGATAATCTTTTCGAAGAAGCTATCTTAGTTGGAAATTAAAGACAAATCTCTCTTTTTGATATATATTTAAAAAACTCTTTGACCAGAAATTTATACTGTTAATTTATTACATTAAGATATCAAAATCTGTCTACTGTAATTAATTTTTACTCACCATGAACTGTCACGTATCTGTTTCAGCATATGCGGAGCTAATAAAGTCCATGTGGAAATCATCTAACTCAGAAACAGCAATTTCTCCTCACTCATTCAAGACACAGATACAGAGATTTGCCCCTCGATTTGTTGGATATAAGTAAGCCACTTCTAATCAGAAAATCTTATCTTGGCTTCTGCTGATTTCATTAATACTCCAATTTCAAGTTCTCTGTTATTCAGGGTTAGCCTCACTTTTGTGCAGAATATTCACGTTCCAATCAGGATCAGTAGAATTTCAAAGTGTTTTGTATTGTTAAAGTTGTGCATTCTTTGCTTTACCTTTGGAATTTATGAAGATTTTTTAAAACTGAAATGAGAGGCAACACTGTAGAAATGAGTCCCAAATCAAGAAACACTGTTTTAGTATTTAAAGAGAGTTTGAAGAAGGCTTATTCCCAATGGCATGTTTAGAAAATAACCCAGTCAATAAATCTCAGATATTCAGATGCTTGTGTACTTATCACTGTTTCGTTTTGGATTCAGTCAACAGGATGCACAGGAGTTCCTCAGGTTCCTCTTAGAGGGTCTCCACGACGACTTGAATTCAGTGCATGACAAGCCCAAATACAAAGTGTGTGAATTTAGTGATTCACTAAGGTATGGTAAAATATATGTAAACTAAATATGCACTTCAGTTTTTTTGTCTAAACATTTTCTTTAGAGACTTTAGAGATTTTTTATCAGGGGGGGAGGGGGGCTGGTGGTTTTTGGAATTTTTGCTAAACATTTTGTGTAGTTTCCCCTTTTATTCCATGAAATTTTCACTTGGCCCCCCTCATTTTGTCCATGTTTTGCATGCCCCCCTCCAACATCTATATTTTCTTTGTCCCCCCTTTTCATAGCCAAATTTTTTAGGGTGACCCCCAAAGCCACCAGTGCCCCCCCTCCCCCTCAAAAAAAAAAAGTGAACAGCCCCTTGCTTCTATTATCTGGTAATACTAAAAAGAATCAAAAAATGCTAGCTTGCACCAAGGGCAGAGGTATTTCTAGACAATTTATATTAAATTGTATTGAGTTCCTGCGGATCTCATGTACACTTGTAGGAGAACTGGTCACCATAATTGATAAAAGATTTGTATTTTTCTTCTAGTGATAACGAGAAGGCTGAGGTATCTTGGAAACACTATTTAGCAAGAGACAATAGTAGGATAACAGGTATTCTTGTTAAAAGCACCACCACTAGCTACTGCTGCAATCTTTATTTATCATCATTATCACCATCATCATTAATATAATCCATCATTATTATAGTTGTAATTGTCACCCCCATTATCATCATCATCACCATCATCAATATTATTATCCATTTATAGTATTATGTGCAGTTGACGGGCTTTTATCTTTAAGTGTAGATAGTTTCATTTGCAACGAAATGCTTTATATGTATCCACTGGTATTTTTTGTCATGTTCTAAAAATTCTTTATTTCCTTGGTAACAGACTTGTTTGTGGGACAACTGAAGAGCAGCCTTAAATGCACTGACTGTGGTCACAAGTCTGTAACATTTGATCCATTCTGGGATCTTTCTCTTCCAATTCCAAGGGTGAGTCAAGTGTCTTCTTGCCTACTATCACTACTGTTGTTTTGTTTTTGGAAACCCACCCAAAATAAATGCTGAATTAATATTTATACAGCTATTACAAAAAAAGGCTGATGGTTTATTTCTTACTACCAAAATCACTTGACTGTTAACACTGCCAAAATAACGATCGCGTTTTGAAATTCAATTTACTCACATTACCATTTGGAGAGCTCCAATTGGTCACATGACGGTAGTTTCGCACTTCCAGATCAAAGTATACAATGGGAAACTACTGTCACATGACCATTTGGAGCTCCACATATGGTCATACATATGAGTTAACCAAAATTCAAAACACAATTGATCATTATTTTGGTGGTGCTAACAGCCAAATGATTTGTGGTAGTAAACACCTGAACACTGCTGCACCATTCAGCAAAGATCTTCAGCTGCCATTACTTAGATATATTTAGAAATAAGTATGTAGAAATTCTTATTACTCCACAGTTCCTTTTTGTCATGCAATTGCCGATCATCATTTGCCATTTGCCCCCTTGACCTTTTTGGAATAGCTGTAATTCATGTCACTAAAATTGTATTTACATCTCATTTTAGAAATCTAATTCATCATCCTATGGTTCTTATGATAATAAAAACATTACAATACAAAACTGCATGGAATTATTCACCAAGGAAGAAATCTTAGATGGCAATGAACGACCAGTATGTATATTGATCAGATTGTGAAATATTCATTGCAAAGTCGTTATGATAGTGTTACATTATGTGATTCTGATGGTGGATATGCAGCAGTCTCTCACTTCTTTGTTTTGATGGAGTTTTTATAGTTACATTACATACAAAGCAGGGCTCAAGACTAACGGTAGCCAACTAGCCACAGACTAGTAAAAATTCCATTTTGGCTAGTGGTTTTTGGGTAGTGAAAAATTTGGTTTGGCTAGTGAATCAAACCTGTCACTACCCAATGGGCTAGCAAGCTGAAAAGTTAGTCTCCAGCCCTGCAAAGTCTTTAGATATGTTTTTTGTATGTTTTTATAGACCTGTGAGAAATGCAAGAAGAAAAGAAAATCAACCAAGAAATTCACAATACAAAGATTTCCACAAATTTTAGTTCTTCGTATCCTTGCAGTCTGTCGTGAGTGAATTTTAGAATTATTAATGTTAAAGTAGTCGATCTTATAACTACATGATAACATGCTGGGAAGTTTGATTCATTTGTTTTCATTCCACATTTTGACTGGTTATCATGGTTTAAGTGGCCCCTGGTTCCACCAACCATACAGTAAATATTGTGTGTTAAACATCAGAACATCTTGTATTAGGAAACCAGACAACTTGAGAGTTATCTATTTGTCCCATATTATGGTGTGATTCTAACCCCATTATGACTGTGACAGTCCCACTTCATGATCAACAAAACGTCATGATCTATGGTGTTTAGTGTGGTATTGACCTACCAATTTTGCTAATACCTGTTTTTGACTTTATTAACCTTAACTAATGTAAGATCTTAAGCGCTTTTCAGGGTTTGGTTTTCGCTCCAAGTTACAAACAACAGTAGAATTCCCTACAGACTCGAAACTAGATCTGAAACAGTTTGCTTCAGACAGTACAGGTAAGAATCCAAATCACTTGCTGGCTAGAGTTTTGTTTTTAACCAAATTAACTTGATTAATGTTACTCAATCATACTCAATTGTTACAGAGAGTAGAGCGGCAATGTATAATCTGTATGCTGTGTCTAATCATTCTGGCACTACATATGGTGGTCATTACACAGCCTATTGCAAGCATCCATTCAGCCATGATTGGCACTGCTTTAATGACTCCAGGTAAGGCCAAGGAGTTTTCGAAATCCTCCAAAATGAGAGAGGAAATCTGTGTTGGCAAGGGTGAGAATAACACTTCTCAAACTAATGAATAATTTATTAAGAACCAAATTACATGTAAATCATTACTGTGATAGTGGTTTGGGTATGTGATCTTAACATAAAATTTGGTCAACCTTTGCTTTGATTTTCTCCAAGAATTATTCATGGTTTTAGAAGCTAGATCAAAAGTAGTTGAGAGTGTTTCATTCTTTGTCCAAACACCTTGAAGTTGGTTAAAAACTTAGCTGCTCCTTGTTTTTTCAACCCACTTCTCAGTGTTTGGATATTACGATGAAGCACTCTTGCACTCTGCTTGATCTATTACATCAAACTATTGATCCGACCTGCAGATCTCAAAGATTTGGTAGAAAATGCATCGTAATTATATGTACTTTTGTTGATGATAACAGGGAACCAAACAGACCTGCTTTGAATTCATATAATACTTTGTATGGGTATCCGACTGTAGATTACGTTGCTTGTTTGCAGTGGTATTTTATGAATGGGAAGCTGGTGATTATTGTTACATAAAAATTAATTTATAATTTTACTACCCTTTCAGTGTGGATAATATCCCGTCGTCACGTATAGGTGGTCCGCAAGCCTACATTTTATTTTACAGCCGAGTGGACGCTATTTCCTCACTGTGACAGATATACCTTCAAGATATCATCAACTTCTATCGATATATTAGCGAAAGCTTATTAATTTGTGAGGTCATGTGGCATTAAATGTCATGAAACCACAACAACAAGCTTAAGGAGAAATTTATCAAAATATTTTAAGCATTTTTAAATTCTTTCTGAACTTAAATAATATATCAATGATTAAAATTATTTTGGTTTTGTACTTATTTATTTTCATAAACTTTCAAAAATCAGTAATCATCAATTACAGAATTATAGCTAGTGATTGATTTTATTGTAAATAATTTTGTGTATTAATGAGAATTCAAAATCAGATTTTTGATTATAATAAGTATTAAAGAATATCAAAAAATGCTATTTTCTGTGAATCAAAACATGACCTTCAGTTTTTAGAATTTTTCTCCTGAAAAATCTTCGCACAAAACAGGCAGGGACTAGCGTATTGAGGTAGTGCTGTAAATTTTCAATTCATTCCTCAAAAAGTTTGAATATTGCAAGAACTGCCTGTGTTTTCTAGTATATAATAACCCTTCAAAAAGGACGTGTGAATTACTGTAAAAAATGTAGCTGTCATTTATGACATGTTTTCCCATTTCAGACCATGTGTCAATCTCTTGAGAATATATGTTTGTTTGAGGTACATCAATATTAATTTTTATTATATAAACTACAGTGTTTTACAAGGATTTCTACCACTGAGAAATGTCGTATCTCAGCACACGTAAAAA
>JAAAQI020132431.1:0-10835 GCA_011800005.2 Stichodactyla mertensii | reverse complement strand
CTTCTCGTTTCCTTATTTATTATCAAACTGTATGCCCACAAACACACGTTTAATGAATATTGTTGAACTAGCAATTTAAAAAAAATAAATAAGAAAATAAATAAGAAAACAATAAGATTTTGATAATGAAACATTTTTACTGAATATTTCGGTTACGGAACTATAACCATCATCAGCTAGTAAAAATGTTTTAATATCAAAATCTTCTCGTTTCCTTATTTATTATCAAACTGTATGCCCACAAACACACGTTTAATGAATATTGTTGAACTAGCAATTTGTACCTGATAATCTTGCTTTTCCCAACAGACACATCTGGGATGCATATGAGCGTCAGTGATGGCAGCCTTGTACTTGCCATCGGTATTTCCGTCGTCCTCGGGGCACTTCTCCTCACCTTATTATCGCTTTTTATTTACATATTCGTACGATCCAGCCTGAGAAAGAGGAAAAGCAAAAAGGACTTAGGAACTGAAATGCAGAACCTAAAGAATAGTTATAATTTATTATGATTTCTTTTGAAAATGATAAAGAACTTCGAGAAGCGTTTTTTAAGTGTTCCCCTATCATAGTAAGCTTACTTCAAAGTCAACAACATTCCTAAGGTTGAAATTTGCTGGTCCGCTATACCAGAACAGGAATGTTTTAATGCTAATTGCCGTTCAGTCCCTAAAATTTTTCCATAAAAATTTCACAAATAATGCACAATGTCTTTCGAATTTATCTTCTTGGGCTTTTGATGCCCACCAGGTTCAGATTAGCGTGTTACCCAGACTCCTTTGTGTCGTCACGCAATGTTTATCGTGAGCAAGGAGGGCTGGCTGGAAGTGCTTTGCTTGGAGAGGAAAGAAAACCTTTTCTTTCCTCTCCGGCGCTCCTTGCTTACGATAAAGATAAAGGAAAGAAAACCTCTGGGACCAGGGTATGCTCTAACCTGATTGTGTGAAAAGTTACAGCGATTTAAAATTAGAAGGATTTGTATGGGAAACACAGTCGAAAAATGACCAGCCTCGTTTTCATGTTTTCTGTACGTTTCATAAGCTTATAACACTGCATCAACTTCCCTCGATAGTTTGAAACTGTACCAATTTACTATTTTCCTTGTGATGTTTTCATTTGGTGACAAAACGTTTTCTCAGCTCACAAAGCTTCATGATGATGCAAATTAGCACAATACCCTTTTAAAAAATCTATATCAGTTTCGAGCTTTTTTCTCTTTCTTAGCTGCAAACTTTGAAACAAAAAAAATATAATTATATATATATATATAAGCAAAAGAAACTATTCTAAAAGCATTCGTATCGTTCAGGAGGTACACTATTTAATGATTATACTACGAGTTCGAGTTTTCTATCGGCTAATATCGGCTTATCGAACACATAGTTTTGGAACGACCTATTCCCTACCACCTTTCTGGACTAGAAATAATGGAAAGTTATAGTGCTTAGAAAGGAGGTTATTCCGGGCGAAAGACCCTTGGAAATAAATTTCGGAAGGTCGTGGGTTCGAATCCCAGCGAGGTCGGAAATTAATTTTTCCGGATTTATTTCCAAGGGTCTTTCGCCCGGAATAACCTCCTTCCTAAGCATAACTCTATAACTTTCCATTATTTCTAGTCCATGTATTTCATAGTGCCATAGCTGAGCCAACAAGTCGCGCCAAGCATTGTTGTACAGAACCTCCGGCCCTCACTCTTTTTTTTTCACAATCATTTCTCGCGTGGTTTTCGGATAATTCACAGACAAAATATCACTCTGATTATGAGTTTTGGACTTTTCCGACTTTTCAAAATGTATTGGACTCAATTGTCAAATTCAGGTAGAAAAAAGTGCTTGAACATAGGGACAACCATAAAAATCACAACGGACTGTGATTGGTTACCGCTCAGCTGAATCTGATTTGCCAACCCATAATAGTTCCTGTGCCTGTCAATTGGCTGTCACTATATTTCCTCACATCCAATTATATTCGTCGAATAACATACATAAGAAGGCGGGAGGAACTCTGAAGATTGGTTTCGCGACAGAACATCGCCACTGCATGTTCACGGGTAGGACCGCGCACAGATAGCTTGTGTTACATCCAAACAAACTGTTTCTTCAACGAGCAGGCTACGCACAGATAACTTTCTACTTTTTCTGAAGGCTACAACGAATTCTCGCATATGTTCTGTTCTCATGAGTAACGGCCATACGGGCCGAAGTATCATTGCTTTGGACCATTATAGGCTTTAGTTGTTTACCGTACCGGCATTTTTTCTGTTACGTTAGCAGTTTCTTTTGCTACTGGAAAATAGTACCGAAAAAACATTTATTATTTATAAGAGGTCATTGATTTCATTAAATATCAAAGCTAGCCGGGGAAAAAAAAAATTCATGATTAAAAGCGCCACTCATGTTGGGAACATTAAAGTTAGGCCGGATAAATAACCTGACATTTCAAGGGGAGTTTCCGCCACGACGCCATTTTTTAAGCCATCAAAACTGTCGTCTTTAAACATTACTTAAACTTTCTTTAAGTTATTAAATTTTTCATAACATGGTATCAAGTGAAGTGAAACAAGATGATTGGTCCGTAGGGAGTGCACTTTTTCATATATACCTATTTCAAAAAAGGTTTGTAGTCACAGCCAAAGGCGATAGGCACTAGGCAGTGGAAGATAGGCGATAGGCGATAGTCCATTCCGAGATCCAAGAATAGCTGGAATGACTTGTGTTTTCTGCTTTCTTATTCTCGTCAATATGGAGCTTAGTATTGAGAAATTCAATGTTGTTTGTAGTCGACGAAACCATTCTTGAGGTCTCGGTCATTTGTGTTTACTTGTATTCATTATTTAGCGTTGACTAAAACCTTTTAACAGAGGGTTTCAAAATTCACGGAATCGATCATAAAATAGCAAGACAACATAAGTAAACATTTCATTTTGACGAGAATACAGCTGGTTCTGGGAGCTGAGTAAATACAATTAAGCTGTACTGCGTATTTCGAAATTCTCAACACTATTAAATCCAAAATTCGCTGCCGATAGAATTCGGAAGGCTACAGTCACGTATGATAAAAAGTACACCGTAAGACTACTTTGTTTCTTAAGGCCATAGAACTAACACCAGGAAGCTGTTTTAAGTTCATGAATCTACACTTAAACAGGAAATAATTACACCAAGTCCTTTTTTGTTACTTCCTACTCGACATAAGCTTCGAAAAGGAAGGATTCCTGTTTGTGGACATAGCTTCAAAGCCTCATCTAATATGTATCCAGAGAAGGTACTGCAGTTTTACGCAGACCAACTTGCCAACCGGAGCTTAGGACAACTAGTTATAGAATCTCTGATATGCGGCTTTCTTATAGTGGCTGCATTCTTTGGAAATGTAATGGTGTTGTGGATAATATACAGATATCGAAACCTTCGTACTATTCCCAATCTCTTTGTTTTATCGCTAGCTTTGTCTGATGTTATAATGTCTGGATTTTGCGCACCAATGTGCCTGGTTACGCTTATCAGAGGTCAGAACATCTTTGGGGATGTTATCTGCACGATTCAAGGCTTTCTCATCTCCATACTCGCAAGGGTGTCCCTCCAGACGATGGCACTTGTGGCGGTTAATCGCTTTTTTCTTATTCTAAAGCCAAACCTCTACCGCAAGATCTACAAGCCGCGCTACACCAAAGCAATGATCTTGGCCGCCTGGATTCTTTCTGGAACCGAACCATTACCATACCTGGCGATGGGGAAACAGTACTTTTTCAGCCCCGCAAAAGTCTTCTGTTTCCCAGATACCAGAATCGACTACGTGCTTATAGTCGGGTATATATACGTGGGGCTACCAATGCCGGTCCTAACCTGGTGCTACTGTAAAGTGTTTCACTCCCTTCGTCAGCATAATCGACGTTTACATCATACCCCAGCAACTATCTTTCAGTCGGATAATCAATCAAAAAGGGTGCCCTCAGTTGAGGAGATCAACGTCACATGGACCCTATTTCTTACTGTCTGCGCTCTGATCATTTGCTGGATACCGATAAGCGTGGTTGATCTCGTGGATTTTGCTCGTGGTACCTTAGCATCACTGCCAAGACCAGTCTACTTGATGTATCTGTATTTGGGTCAGCTGTCTACGGCGGTAAACCCTATCATCTATGGTGTCATGAACAAGTCGTTCCGTGGTGCATACAGAACGATGCTTTGCAGAAGAAATAACCGTATTGAGGCGGCGAGGATAACTGGTATACCCAGCACACAACGAAGTCCAATCCAGGCAAACACGACTGAGAAATATGCTAAATAATAATATACATCCCATGCCCCCGAATTGAGGAATCAAAGAAATATTTCTTCGTCACATAATTTATCAACAAATGTGTATATATTTTCAAATATGAAGAGAAAAAAACGGCAGGAAGGTCTTTTCCGGGTGTGTTTCCAATTAAATCCATGTTCTCAAACTTAAAGGTACTGTTACCGCAAGGCAAAGCTAAAGCTATGCATTCATAACACGCAAATATCTATATGAATATATTCAAATGCGCGGGACCACCATTAACGCGATCATCCGAGCCACGTGAAGGTCTGACCATTTGCAGATATTATTAGAAAGGCAGCACCTTCTCCTCAGTTATTTTAAGACCCTGAGCGTTGGTCCGGCCGGGGATTGAACCCACGACCTCCCGCACAAGAGACCGATGCTCTACCAAATGAGCTAATCGGGTAGCGGTTTCCTTCCAACTTGTCTTCCAATTCTGTTGCGAAACAAGTTTCACGAGACATTGCCTAGCGTAACATACCAAAAGTGTCTCACAATTTTGCTGCCACAGTATGTTGCACTAGGTAATGTTTCGTGCAACCTGTGCTACAAAATTGCGAAACAGGTTGCAAAGAAAACTGTCAAGTGTAACGAGTGTAACAGCTTTCCTTCAATGTTTCAGTTTTACGACTTCAGTGAACGAGTGAATAAAATATTCTTTACAGTGTATAAGAGGTATTTAGATCTCTTTCTACTTTTCTGTTTTTAGTGTGTGTTTTTTCCCCCTTAAAAAACTGTGACAGCAAATTTAACTTCTTATGAAAATTAAACAGTAATTTCGTCATCTCCTTATTCCAAATTTTAGTAATAAACCGATTTTTTTTCATAACATTTCGCATGATTTTTCCGTATGAAATTATGATAAAAGAGCGGTGATTATTTCATCCTTTTTAAAAAAAGATTCCATCAAGAGGTAGCTTTCCCTGTTACAAAACATCCTGTTTATGAAGATCTCGTAATATCCATTATCATTCAACATTCAAGGATTCTGACATGTTTGTTCAGTCCTCTAATGAAATATCATCATGAACATTCTTCCATTACTTTTTCCACGTACATTTTAATTTTCTGGCATTTCCTTTTGTCATTACGTCGTATCACTTGTTTATTTTATAATCCTTTGCATGCTACTTAAATTCTTTGCTCAGAACTACTACAAGATTCATGTACCTTAAAAAGTTAAGAAGATTCAAGTACACTTAAGTCTATCATTTTTCACTCCCCAGTTTGTGCCAGCCTTTTGCAAGATTATCTACCTTTTAAGTTTCCTGCTTTGACCACTGCTATTTCATATCAAATATTGAGGACAAGAACCAGATTAAAATTGGCACCATCCCCTCTATACTACTTATAACCACATTTAAAACAGTTGTCAATCAAACAGGTTTCTTAGACTGAGAAACTTGTGAAAAAAATACTTCAGATTATAACACGCCTGTGTTCCCTGATATTCACACTTCTTGACCAACAAAATTTTAAGGTCAAACATACTTGAAGAAAGGTAAGAAAATCTACCATGCAAGCCCTAAAACAACTGTTATTGCTCCAACCTGTAATCTGTGTGGCAGTTTTGTACATTGTACAGAGCAATTTTCATAATTAATGCAAAATATATGGTACCCTATGTTTGAAGTAACACTGAAATGGCTTCCCATCATTTTCATGACCAACACTGTCATCCAATCACAATGTATATTTACAGTTATGGTTATGTAGGGTATGGCAACTACAGTATAACAATACTAAAAATAAAAGACTGAAGGGCAATTACATTGTTTTAAGGAGGCTCAAAACGGTTTTCTTGCGCACGCTCTTAATGATGTATTCAAAATCATTTGAACTTGTAAAATAAAAATTTTGTCCCCCAAAAATCTCATATTCAAACTAATATAACTCAAAAACTGGTTGGTAAAATTTCTTTAAACTTTGCATGTGTTTTTTATTTAATGGATCGTAAGTGCTAAGAAAAAATTAAAAAATTCTGTAATAGGGAACATCCTAAAATAAACTCCATTGATTTTTGAGAATTCCCCATTACAGAATTTTTTCTTTTTCGTTCAAATCAAAGAATGAGTCATATGCCTTGGTTGAAATAAACCAGTTTTAAAAGATTTTTACCGAACGGCTTTTGAACTACGAATTTTTAAATGAAAAACTTTGCTCACATTTGAAGTGTTCTATTTTGTTAAGCAATGTCTTATGTCATATTTTTATTTTGATTCCAATCTTTACTCTATGGTCTTTTGTCTTCTGGGTCCACTTACTGTCATATATTAGCCATATAAAGTTTTTCAGGATCATTTTTGTTAGCATATATGCCAGTTCTAAAACCCTTTCAAGCCTCCTTACAAAAGTTAATATGTAAACCTAAACTTTGCTTCAGTTATAATGAAACACTTACCCTTCTCTTGGGATACTGTCAACTCAATTCAAATGCTTCATATTGCATAAGCTGGGCTGTCCAATTTCTCTAGTTTTAGTTTTTAGTCCTAAAAATATAGAAGAATATTAGCAGTAGGTAATAATTCAATTACAGTGCATTTCACATAATGTTTGACTGGTTAGTTCTCAAGTTCATTCAGAATATTCCAAAGTTGAAGTACATGTAATACTTTGGAAGGAAGTTCACAACAAACTTTGTTGGAGAACTTCAAATTCACTTCCCTTGTAAATAAAGTAATTCATTAAAATCAACTTAAATTACATGTAAAGCTTTACACTGACTGAGTTCGGGTTCAGTGATACATTGGTTTACAAAGCAGGGCAGCACCTTGCCTAAGGAAAGCTTCTTTGAGAAAAACAAGTACAAGTTGCAAAAAGACTGAATATCTAAAGGAATTACGAAATTTATGTGGGAAGTAGATTCAAAGTTTGCCAGTGAAGTTTGCTGTGAACTTCCAAAGCATGATGTGAACTTGGAACTTCCAAATGAACTTTGCAATCCACTTGCCAAAAGTTATGTGAAATGCACTATAATATTATACTAATTTTTGTGAAATCAATGTAATTGCATTTATTGATAATAGAATAAATTTGAGACTAATAATATACATGAATGAGCACAATAATAATATAATAATCATAATAATAATAATGGGGTACTTATATAGCACATTTCACAACTTTCTCAATGCACTTTACAATCATTTGTCAGTGTAGGACTTTATGGGCTGCATATTAAGGCGCCACTGGCAGCTGTGAAGCTTACAATCATGAGTGATTAATTAGTATTTCTAGTATGTTATGCCTCCAATTGGAGTAGGCTGTTAAACCAGGAGACAATCCCCTACTATTATACGAATAGTTTAACAGGTTCTTTAATGTCCCCATATACAGATTAAGGGAGGGATGGGAGACAGGGCCTACATCCTTATCTGAGAAGACTTGAAGGTCTAACCATTTGCAGATGTAGTTACAAAGGCAGCACCTTCTCCTCAGTTATTTTAAGACCCTGAGTGGTGGTCCAGCCAGGGCATGAACCTCCCACACCACAGATTGATGCTCTACCAACTGAGCTAATCGGGTGGCAGTAAGCAAGTTACAGGCTAAAATATCTCAACACTGCATGTAATATACAAGTAGAGGAAGAAAAAGTATAAGATAAATAAAAACTTTTGTACTGCATTTATTATTTTTGGCAAAAACTTTGCAGGTCAGGTAAATTGACCCATTTATTTTCAGTTGGTTGCAATTTGAATAGGCCACTTTTGAGTTCTTGAAAATGATGCAGGAATGCAAGGCTTTGTACAAAATTGTGCTTGGCGGCAGGAAATGACTGACATTTCTTTGACTTTTTCTGTTGCTTAAAAGTATATTTTGGAGTGAGCCACATTAAGCAAGTCATAGAGAAAAGAGACTAAAAACACAGAGCAAGTCAGTCACTTCACACCACAAACTGTGATTTTGCATGAAGCCTCGTCTTCATGCATCATTTTCAAGAACTCAGAATTGGGCTATTGCCAAAAGTAATGTGACAAAACACATTGTTAAAATGACTGCCACATTTACATCACAATGCCATGTTTATGAGCAATACATCCATCTATTATATTTATAGTAACCAAGAGGTGGATCCAGGAATTGGAGAAATGGGGTTAGTTCACTAGGAAAGGGGCACAGAAAACTTCTGCATTAGAGAAATCTCTATGACTAACCAAGGGGGTCTAGGGGATCCCAAAAAATATAGGGGGGGGGGGCATGGCCTCTTGCCTTTCCACCTAAATCTACCCATATGGTAACAGTTCCTAAATAAAAAAAGTAAAAAGGTGGTGGGTCTCAATTGACTGTAAAAGATGGGTCAAGAGAAACTAAGCACTAGCTAGTCAAGTGTGGTTATCAATTTTTGTGCCAGTGTTTAAAGGGTGGGCCATAAGAAAAGGGGCAGGCCACTTTAAAATAACTACCTTCATAACTCTTATTTTACCAGCCCACCCCCTTCCCCCTTTACTTTAGGGACCGGTCATAAAGTACTGGTTTTCAGTGGCCCACCCCCGAGTTATTTGACAAAATTGGAGCAGCCCACCCCTGGAGTGGCACAGAAAAACCTAGTGCTAACCCCTAATGCAGTGCATTTTTTTCCCTGACCCACCCTTTTTAATGTGTTCAAAACTAGTGACCCACCCCCCAATTTTTCATAGCCCACCCCCCTCTACTTTATGACTGGTCCCTTATGACCACTCTCTAATTATTCATGAGTTTGAAAAATAACTTTCTACAAGACCCCTTCCTGTCCTCCTCCACTTTTATTTTAATATTTTAATAATATAAGATGTTTTGAAATGTTAGGTCTGCATGAATATGGACAAATAAAAATGTTTCTATTATTTCTATGGGCTTCATTTCAGATGCAAAACATTTAAGTTATAACTTATCACAGGAAAAAAATATTAAAATTCCAATATAGTCTATCATAGAATTTTAATTTTAAATGAGATATCAGTGTTGGCACACATTGGTATGTTCTTGGATTCGAGTATGTTATGTTTCTTCAAGCAAATTTTCTCAGAAAAATTTCTGGGCTCCTGGCTGGATTCATCGTCATCTCAATCATTGGTTAATCACTGGTAGATCATTGGTTGAGAATTACACATTTACCAATATTGAAAAGCTAAAATTAGTACTTCTATTGTTAAACTATGTAACCAATATACCAATGCTGGTATATGTAAGCATTGTACCAGTGTACCAGTGATATACCACAGTTAACCATGAATAAACCAACATGAATAAATTTTCAATTCAATAGACCTTTTTAGCTTGGGCACAATGTTTTTCCATTTCAGAGCACATGTTAATCCATTGAGAATGTTATCCCTTATTTACATCATCTGTATTTATGTGTCTTTTCAAGCATTACCAAAAAACAAAGAAACAATACCCAAGAGATTGACATGTGGTCTGAAATGGGAACATTATGCCCAAGCTAAAAATGTCAATTCTCATTGTTGGTGTGAGAAACACTGCGTGCGTGATGGGCATTTTAAAAACACTTCATGCGTTATTTGGCAAAACACATCAGTGGATCTTGAATGAAGAAACCATTCTTTTCTTTTAAAAACTCGTGTATATGTTTGTAGAAAGCCATGTATTCCCATAAATGGGATTTATGTGCAAGAATTTGTCTTTCTTGTATCTAATTATAATTATTTAATCATGTATGTTATTTTATCGTTACCCATTCAATTGTGTTTCCCAATAATACTTCTTACAACAAACATGGTTGGGATTAGTTCTGATTTTGCATGAATGGTTTTTGAATGGGAAACATAGTTTTACCACTTTTTTTTCCAGGAATGTTTTTTAATTTTTTTTTCCCTGTGAAATTCCTCGTCACACGTGCAGTAATATTGAAGGCAATTCTTGCGGATAATTTCCGTATATTCCTTATCAAAACCAAACCAGAATCCTAAAAACCACCTAAAAATCATAAAATACTTTGAATGTCTTATTTTATACTTACATTTTAAGAAAAAAGAAGCTTTTACTTCAGCTGTTCCAGTTCGACGCAAAACTTTCTAAATCAACCGCGCGAACCACCACAGGGAACCCAGTATTCAGAAAGAAACCGCAAATCTAAATAAACACGGGCGCAGTGGAGTGCAGCTGACTCGGTTATACGGGATTTTTCTCATCCTAATCTCAAATTTGGAAATTTTTTTCACTTACTACGATAAAAGGATAAGGTTAGATGTACTCAAGTGACGAGATGGCGAGTAAGTAATCCCCCTATGATTTTAACATGGGAGTTACGTGTATGAAAACAATGATTATAATGTAAATTATTATATACCAAGTACCATATATCAACTGGGCGAATTGCCATGCATCCATCCAACCATCCAAAGTACGTGAATAAATCATCGAAAGAATATATATGCAGGAATCACCACAAGGAGCTCAAAAAAAATTTTTCTGAGCTCCAGGTGGGATTCGAACCCACGACCCTCCGTTTTTTCTATGCATGGCAATTCGCCCAGTTGACTTGTTCCTGGTGCATATTAAAGGTGACTGCGTGATGCGGTTATGCCATTAAT
>JAAAQI020132420.1:0-11794 GCA_011800005.2 Stichodactyla mertensii | reverse complement strand
GGATGGATGGGATGGGTGGATGGATGGGATGGTAGGCAGGCAGATAGATGGATGGATGGACATTTGAATGGTTTTTGGATGCATGAGGATTGGATAAAAAGTCAATGTGTGAAGGGTTGAGGTTTGATAAACCAAAATCTGTGGTCTTCTCTTAGCACCATTACTTTTCTACTCTCAATAAACAAAGTATAGTATATCAAAATATCTAAAACCAAAACACAAACCTGTTAAACTGAATGAACACAAGATTCCATATTTCCAGTACTGTTGGATCATCCATATTCACTAAGTGAGTTGCATCACGGTTACCAATCCTGTCATAGTGAATTTCAGTGCAAGGTCCACAGGGACCTGTTTCACCCATCTCCCAAAAATTATCCTTCATTCCAAATGGAAGTACTCTGCTTGGATCAACACTGCATGTTCAAGAAATTCAAGATGGAATTTAGGAATAGCCTTAAATTTTATTTAATAGAACTTTGAGCAGCAAACCAGTAGAAAAGCTGCTATTACTACTACTACTGCTACTGACAATTTCAAATCCTTCAACCAGAAACAGTTTTGAAAAATTAGATTTTATCAGGAACATTGCACTGTTTATTGCACAATTATGTCCAGGCAGTAACTCTGGACTCTCAGACACATACTCTTTGTAATTTTGCAGTTTCCAAAGTATTTTAATGTCAGAACTACAACTATGTACTTTGTACTGTATCAAGTAGCCTTTCATTGTTTGTAAATTTGTACAAATCATTTAAATACAGCATTAAAAGTTTAATGGACCCTTCACTTGAATGACCACAAAAAACAATGTTTTCAAGTTGAAGTTTGAGTAGGCAAACACAAATGAAATCTAAACAGGCTTTATCTTACCCTTTTGCAATCCACAAATTTTTTGTCTCCTCATCAGATTCAATATCCCCATAACCACCAAAATAAGTGACATACAAACGATCTTTTGGAAGCTTATATTTTTCAGTCAGAAGCTCCCAAGCAAAATCTATTGCTCCTTTCTGAAATGAAAAAGTAGCAAGATTTTCTTTTGAATCACAAGCAAAGAAAGGTGATTTTTTTTTCTTTTTTGAGTCAATAGCAAAGAAAAGTAAATATATCAATTTGAAAATATTCTTTAATTTATTCATCATGAAATAAATAAGATTAGAGTGCAAAACTAAATCCATGGAATAAAAACTAAGTTGTTACTTCCTTCTAGTATTATTTACCATCTAGAAACATTATCACTCAAAACAATATACAAGAGAACAAACATAGTTAATAGCATGATATAGTTTACATATCCATTTTAACTAAATCTTGAATAAAAGCCGAGAGGTAAAGTGATTATAAACAGAAAGTCTCTCAAATACACCAGTGGTGTATTTGACATCTTCTGTGTATTGTTCTGGTTTCAAGAGTAATAATGACTGATAACCCTGAATAAAAATTGTTTGAACTACAATTATTCAACTACCTTGAAATAATCCCCAAAGGACCAGTTGCCTAACATTTCAAAGAAAGTATGATGATAAACATCCTTGCCAACATCCTCTAGATCATTGTGTTTTCCACCTGCACGGATGCATTTCTGGCTGTTAGTGGCTCTCTTGAGTTTTGCCATATCACTATTTGGATCAACTGTGCCCAAGAATATGGACTTATACTGAAATTAAGAAAAAAATGACATCTGTTAACATATTTAACATTGTTGGTTGGTGAATTTTTTCCCCAGCTACATCTGCACAAACAATGAAAAATGAATAAATATATAAGTGAATGAAAAATGAATGAATATATAAGTGAATGAATGAATAATCACAATGATCATCAATCTGGAGCACAAATGACAAGTGTCACAGTTTTTCTCACCAAAGCAAGTGACTCACGCTAAATGAATGAATAGATGAATGAATGAAGTGAATGAACAGCTGAATGAGAATTAACTGTGACAAATCACATGGACAGATGGAAATAACCTGCCTATTGATCAATTTATCATTTAGTGCTCTTGACAAATCAGAAAACGATGGTACTTTATGTGTTCATACACCCTGCAATACACCCCCTTCACACCCTTCTCTTCCAGTTCCCAATGTAAACACTGATTCAAAACTACTCAAAATACATCAACATAAATTATAGAAATCATATCAAAGCCCAAAACGACAATTTCTAGACGTTTCTAGAATGTAAGATACGATCCAGATGCATACTCTACGGGTGTAAATATGGCCGTTTATTAAGCACTTTACTTAGCTTAAGCTTAAATAATTTCCATTTCTGTACAAAATATGATTCAGGCAGACAACACTACGTTAAAACTCCTAAGCACTTTGTTAATTATTAAAAGAGATCATTATTGCATTAATTTTACAGAGACCGTCCCTGCATATTGTTGACAATCTACGCAGCTATAGAAATTGTGTTGGAAATTCAGCTTTCATTTACGACGCTAAATAGACGTTTTATGGTGAATCTGACACTTCAAAGAACAAAAATAAATCCCACATCCTCAATTTAAGTATAACTCTAAAATCCTAGAGCAACAGATACCTGATTCATGCCGGCATTGGCGAACAAAAGTGTTGGATCTTCATGAGGAATGGTAGAAGATGATGGCACAAACACGTGCTGATGTTTCTCAACGAAGAAATCAATAAAAATCTGACGGATCTGTTTGGCCGTCAATGAGCTATCCATTTTACTGGCTGCACAGAGAGGACGTCTTTGAACTCGAAGGGACAGTTTAAAATAAGAAAATACCAGAATTCGCCGGTTTATTCGATTGAATAACATTCAGTAACAAAAAAAATTCTGATGAAATTCTTACATTTTTTGGGCAAACCGCTGGTTTAAGAAGCGCAGGCTCCAAAAACCACAGGGAGCCAGCTAGAGTGACCTTGAGAAAAATAATGTCGATACAAAAAGACTATTTAACTGTGATCGCCAAAATTCATTGCGGTGATAAATAAAACAATCAAATATTTTATTTTTGCATTTTTTTTCATATGAAATTGTGGGTTTCCGCATCGTTGTAAGGGATGGATGCAAATAGGGGTGGAGGGGGGCTAGCATTTTTAGGCTCCAAAAAGGGGGAACTAAGAGAGAGACAATGGGAAATTTAGGGGAAGGGGCTCACAAAAATTCATGTAAGTAAAATTCAAAATGCTCTAACTTCCCACCCTCTAATTAATGACCAGGCCCTAAGGACGCAAAATTTGTTTTGGGCTTCCTGTGGTGAAATTCCCGGTTACAATTTTTCCCGAATTGTGGTCAAAAGCTCAAACCAAAAGTCTCATTTTTGTATGAAGAACCCAAAAGAACTATAATTAGTTCATGATTTTGAGTTAATAGCTTTTTTCGGATTTATTTTCTAGGTTTGGATACCAGGGGAGGCCTGTGGTGGATTTGTCGAAGGACCTGGGCAAGATATGACATAACAGATACACCAGAACACCAGAACTTCCTTCTGTTGGAAGATGGCGGACGTGGCGGACAAAAGAGATTCAGATGGGACAATAAGCTACTCCCTCGAGGAAATCACTCGTCACACCAGCGAAGGAGACGCCTGGCTAGTCCATTCGGGCAAGGTGTATGATGTAAGCGGGTTTTTGGAACGCCATCCAGGTGGGCAAGACATTTTACTGAGAAACTGTGGGAAAGATGTCACAGAAATCATGAACTCTGCAGACTATCATAAACACAGCAAGATTGCTTACGGCTGGCTGCAGAAATACTGTATTGGGAAGGTGAAGGAAGAGGTGAGGGAATTTCACTTGGATCTTGGTATTTTTTTTATGAATTGTTTGGGAAATCTGCGAGTGTTTTGAAAGTTGATGTGGAGTTAGACCAAAACGAATTATCAGCTGTAATTATCTAATCTATATAATCGGTATTTAATAATAGATAACTTGCATAAAACTAAGCAATTGAGAACGTTCCTGTAAGTAGATCAGTTAGGAAATATCTGACGATATCTTTATCAAAAAAACAAGTCGAAGAATATATGGCATATTAGTTGAGACGCCTTGTTTGTTGTACAACACTCCAATAACCTTTGTGGTGTGTGGGTCAGTCATGCACGTCATACTCTGCCTAAATAATAAACAAGTTGCTATCTATATACCACCAAAGATTATACCTTGAGGTTAAAATTCGCAGTGAAAAACATCCGAAAATATTTGTCGACTAATTTTTTCTTCTACTGTCTCAATAACAAACATATCATTTATTACTTCATTTTGTTTTCAATATGATATGGAAATGCGCCAATTACCTTAGTAACATATAAAAATTATCAGCTTTCAAAAGTCGGTAACCATGGTATAAAGACCACGATAATTTTGTCATTTCCATATTTCCATTTTGCTAGCTGTATTCAAACTATTTCACTATTCATCTTGCTAGCTATGTGCATAGTACTTGTACATAGTCTATTTTCTTGAATAAAAATTCCTTCTAAATGTATGCTAATGAATATGGACTATGGACTTCTGAGATCTTGTTCCTTTTATGCTAAGAATGAATGTGTTGTGTTTTTTGGAGATAAAATCAAAAACAATAACTACACAATAACACTGCATAAGAACATATATAAACTGTTTCTAGAGAACAAGAAGTATAACCATCATTCCACAAGTGGATCTTGTTAGATTGATTATAAATCTTGCCATTCTCTTGATCACAAAGTGAAAATGCTAAATATTTGTTCATTATTATAGTACTTTGTTGTGCCTGGTTGAACATGATCAATGTGAAATGGTCCCAGCCAACAAAACTTGTTGTTTCATACCAAAAATGGTTGCATATCAAGCAGGGGATTTCACATTCCAAAATAGCTTAACCTTTTTAGTTACTGTATGTTCTTACCATTTAATTTTATTACTATTCAAAAATAAGTATTTGTTTTTTATTGATCAAAAAGTTCTTTCAATTTTTCTTAATCAAGCATGCAATACAGATGTCTTTTTTAGTGGCATAAGGCCCTTCTTGGCATGATGCTTCAAATGCCTTCGTCTTAGTTGGACTGGCAATAAACAATAATTAATCATGTAGCAACCTTTGAAAGTAAACCAGAATACAGAAAAATCATATCTCTGTGACATCCATAGAAAAGGATGCTTACTGAATTTTGGTGACAATTAATATGCAGATGTGAAAATTTCAAAGAAGTTGGTAAATTGCCATTGTTTATTTAAATTTGTAGTTAAAATGTAAGGTTTTGAGACTTTTATAAAAGGTATAGTATAATAATGGTCTGCTACAGATTATCGTGTTTAGAAAATCTCAGGTTTATTTATAATAGAATATAATATTAAAAATAAGGAATACCATAACTATGTAATACTACTCCATAACTACATAACTACTCCATCACTTCATACTTAGATGTTGGATCTTTGTGGAACATTAGGCAGTAAGCATGAAGTCTGAAAATATGGTTATTCTGGTTTATTTTCAGTGGAAGGTGTGAATATTCATGCAGAGTTTCCTAACAAAAAGCAGTAATTATTGCCTGAATCTGAAAAGCTAGTAATTTTATAGAAGTCATTGGAGGATGAGGGAATTCCTTGTTGAATTTCATGAGAAAAATGATATCGCACAAGTCGTGAAGCAACGATTGTGATATTGTTTTTCTAGTGAAATTCAACGTGGAATTCCCAAGTCAGGAAATGAATTCTCCTTGAATCTCATAGCATCTACAGTATTGATATCATAAGATTCTATACAATATAAGGTGCAAAAATCCTTCATAGATGTACATGTACAGGGTTCCCACAGTCAGGGAAAAGTCAGTGAAATTTGAATTTTTTTCAAGGTCAGGGAATTCTGATTTTGGTCAGGGAAATTTGTAATTTAACAAAAAGTCAGGGAAAAGTCAGGGAATTTTGCCATCATTATCGAATTTGTGTTGGTGGTAATTATGTAATTAAATTATTTCACTCCTAAACAAAAGTTCCCGATAATATTTATTTAAATGATATGTGCATCTTGGTAATTGAAAAATCGTTTTTGGTCAGGGAAAAGTCAGGGAATTTTACTTTTGCAGATGAGTGGGAATCCTGATGTAGCTAAATCTCAGTTTCAGTATCCATGTGAAACCAAGTTGTCACATATACATACACACCTTATTGCATGGATTTGTATCAATTGTTCATGCCAGTGCGACTAAAACAGTCATCTCTAATGAATTATAATTGTCTGTTATAGACATTTAATAATCATTTTAGAAGATATTAAACAAAAAATTCATTTCTAGGAGAAGAAAGACATAGATGAAAATGACTTGGATAACGTATGTGTTGATGGATGGAGAGAGGTAAGGAAAATACATATACATAGTCTATATACATATACCATATTGTACATATACTATTCTATACTAGTATAATCACTAGTAGTTTATTTCTAATTGGACTTTGATCTCCTAAGACACAGTCCAGTGCTTTTGGAATGTAAGTTTGCTTTTCAACAATGAGCAGCTAATTTATTGTAAGCTAAAGTTTTGAATTGGAAATAGTCTTTCTCAATTAAAAGAAGATTATTATGAACTATTTTGAAGCAGAATCCCTGAGAATAAGCATACAAATTAACTTGAATTGTAAACTGACTTTAACTTGCTTACATATCTTATCATAATTATGTTACCAGTAGTTTTATCTAAGACTTATTGCATCTGCTGATGGGTGTAATTACCAAAGTCTCAGAATACTCCAGTTTCAAGTTATCTTTTGCTCAGCCTTAGTCTTGATTGTGTATAGAATATTTACAATTAACTGCAAAGTCTGAAGCATTTGTATTGTTTATGTGAATTCCATACCTTTCCACGGACTGTTAGTAAAACTATAGAATATATTACACGCTATTGAGGCTAAGGCTGAGCAAAAGAGAACTCAAAACTGGAGTATTTAAATATTCTTACCTTTCCCATGAAGAGGAAAATAGAGTTAATAGGAGAATAGAAACACCCTGGCTACTGGTACGTAGTTTTATAATTGCAATTTAAACTACCACTGTAGATTAGAATTATACCCTCCCCAGATCCTGCCGCCCCTTGAAAAAATAAATGAACGTGGGAAATAAAACATGGGTCATGTATTTCTCATTTCAGGATATGGTTGACTGGAACAAACCAATGCTTGCTCAAGTTGGAAAGCTAGGCCCTAACTACCTCAAATGGGTTCATTCTCCAGTGGACCGACCCCTCCGGCTATTTTACTCAGATTTTATGGAATTCTTTTCACGCACACCTTGGTTTTTTGTCCCTATCATTTGGATTCCTGTGGTTATCTACACCTCTGTTTTGGCTATCAAGCACCTGAATAGGGCATTTACCAGTTCTTATGAGACTCGGTCCTTCCCTGTGGTTCTGTCTACCTTTTGTTCTTTGTTTCTTTTTGGTTGTCTGTTATGGTCACTGGTTGAATATGTCCTTCATAGATTTCTGTTCCACCTTCTTCCACCTGCTGACTCACCATTTTGGATCACATTTCATTTTTTCCTTCATGGTCAACATCACAAGGTACCCACTGCTGTTTTCATGTTTCTGTTAACTCAAAAACTTGATGCCTGAGTTTCTTGGCTTCTTTGAGTCAACAAAAACTCATGTCTTAACTGTATACACCTATTTCAAAAAAGGTTGTCTGAGCCAAAGGAAATAGTGATATGAGATAGGCCATTCCAAGATTCAAGAATAGCTACATGTAAAATGACTTGCATTTCTCGTCAAAAACATGGATCTTAGTGTTGAGATATTCAGTGTTGTCTGTAGTTGACAAAACCATTTTAACAAAGGCCTTGCATGATTATTATTTTGTGTTTACTTGTATGCCCATAATTCCTTTCCATCTTGGAATGACCTATCGCCTATCACATTTGGCTGCGACAACCTTTTTTGAAATAGGTATATACATGTCAAATTGCTTTAAACTCATTACCAATAGATGAGCTTGGGATTCAGGGTTTTCATTAAAATTTAGAGTAGATGGTTACTTTTATAAAGTAGCCACCTGTGAAACTGCACTAACAGGTACAATTTTAGCGTGGCATTGCAAAAGTAGGCAGCTCAGATGTCGATAGTAGATGCCAGAGTTTGCCGGTTGCCGCCTTCTAATGAAAACCCTGGGGACTATGACGGTATCATTAAGGATGTCATGCCAATGAATGCTGGCCAACACAATGGGGAGGTAACCATAGTAACTACACCACAGTCCATCATCCACCTCCAGTTATACTGCTGACAGTTAATTGAGAAACATACAAACCTGAAGGAGAGGAGGGTGGGACCAGTTGATCCAAAGACAGCAAATGAAGCACAAAGCTAAAAACCAGCCAAGCATACATGGACTCACTAAACTGTACAAAGCACAACCATCTGGGGTCTAGAAGCCCAAATGTTATTCCTATTTGGGCACTCTATATCAAGCTTATCCAACCAAAAATAATCACTGGCTTACAACTGGATGTTTTCATGATTGCGTCATATGACTACCACTACCAGAATGCTTTGAAAATGAAAATGCTTTCTTATTCAGATTTTTTTACTCTCTCAAATAAAGAGATGATTGGTAAAATTTGCCTGGCAATAGTATGTAACCAGTCAAAGTATTCTGGTAGTGGTAGTCTAATGATGCAAACATGTATACAGTATGTCCTATTATTGTCTCAGTTTTAACTTTCTCTAATTACGTGTAAAATTCAGCCGCATTTTATGGCTTGATGAGAACCACATTGAATTCATAGTTATTTCATTAGCATAGTTAAAAGCATTATGTCAACCTACAGTAACTTATAGTGTTGTTTCCTTTTTTCAGGTCCCATTTGATGGCGCCAGACTTGTATTTCCACCAGTAGCTGCTTCAGTATTTGCCTTTGGTTTCTACACTCTTTTTAATTGTTTGATGTCCCCAGGTTATGCTCACTCCATCTTCTCTGGGGGACTTCTAGGCTATGTTTTCTATGACTGCATACACTATTATCTTCATCATGGCTCACCAACTCCTGGTGGATACTTCCATAACCTCAAGAAATACCATGTTAAACACCACTTTGAAGACCAGCAAATGGGTATGATTCCATAACCTTCATAGATATTTTTTATGTATTATATTTTTGTTAATCTCTGGTGGCCCATCATGAATAACAGAATTATATAACATTTGCTTTTCTAGTAAAAAATAAGAATAATATCAAAAAATGTACAGTCAAAAAACAAATCCCTATATATGAAAATGACAAAGTGTATGGTTAAATTTTACTCAGAAAATATAAACCAAGTTGCTTACTAGACAATCTATTCAATATCACCACTTTTTACCACAGTGACTGTACATCATGTTCAAATTGATTTTTGTTTTTTTTCCCCCCCATATATTTTGCTAATATTTTGTTGTCTTTTTAATAAAACTAGGCTTTGGAATATCAAGCAAATTATGGGACTACCCATTCCATACACATCCTGACAAGGAGAAATCAAGTTAATTTGCAATGAATCAGTTCCAGTTGAGGTAAATCATTGTTCCTGCTCAGCAGCATCTTCACCTGTGATGTGTATGTTTAGACTAGACTGCAGTTCCAACAGCTATCAATTCAAATTACAATCCCATAGTTATTGTTGCTATGTCTGACAAGCCAAAACATTTTATTGCGTTACATAGACTAACAGCACCAAAACTATGTTGATTGCTACCATTTGCAAGCAAGTGTTGAGCATTAAGAATTTTACCGTTTGTTTTAGTTTTGAAACAAACAGTTTCACTGATTAATTTGCAGTGTTTGGCATGAGAATTCTGTGGGTTTGATGATCATTATGTAAGAAATTTACATTCTTTAACCATATTTGGAATAAGCTCCAGAATTCCCACCCCAAATGTTGCTGTAAAACTATTTGTTTCAAAACTAAAACAAACAGTAAAATTCTCAATGCTCAACGCTTGCTTGCAAATGGTAGTAAAAATTATAAATAGCTTGGATAGATGTTATGGGTAATAGTGAACAATCATCTGCACTGTACGGTAAGTGGTCGGTAACTCCATTTGCTGACCACTTACCATTACCTTACCAACCATTTACCGTTACCTTACCGACCACTTACCATACGGTGCAGATTGTTCACTATTACCAATGTTATGCACGCTTTGAAGAATTGGTTATAAAAGCTAAAAATCTCCCTGAAATTGAGAGTTTTTAAAGTTAATGTTTGTCAAACTCCCAAATTCCTTTGGAAAAACTGCAATGCTGTGATTGGTGGAGCTTGAGAGGATCTATGAAGAAAATTCATAGATCACACTTCAGCAAAAATGGTAAATGATAGAAATGGAAGAAGTCTGTTGTTGTAGATATGCCATACTGAATTTAACCACTGTCAAGTGATAAGAAATTGTGCATTCATTTTCAGGAATTCACTTCTACACCCTGCAAATAGTTAATAATCAGCACATCTGAGTCTGCTTGTTAGGTAACCTAAACTTAATGAATGTCCAACAAAGGAAGTGACCATTCCACACACAAAAAATTCTCTTAACATTACTTGTTAGGAAGAGAAGTCTGCCAAATGGGAACCCATTAACAACATTACAGTCCATGTCAAAAACATTGTCCATGGAGAAGCAGTGTCAGCTTGTTATCATTCTTTCTTTCTGTCATTCTTTTGAAATTTTATCATAGATGAGAACTTTCAATTAACTTTCATGAAAGCATGTCTTTGGCTGTTCTATCTAACAATTATTAATGACCCTTTCTGGACAACATTTTGACATAAACTGTTGTGGTTGCAATATATAATTAGTATTTAAAATCCAAAATTCAATATTACGTACAATATCACAATAGTTAAATTAAGCACTCGACAATTAATTCTAGCAGTATTTATAAAAGTTCAACAATACGAGAAAAGGAACAATACACAACATTCACAATGTTTAATTTTGTAAGGGAACCAAAAATAAGTCACATAACAAGATTTCTGCACTTATACTGCAAGGGAGACAGATAAATCAATGCTCAAAAAGGGGAAGCTGTTTCCTTAGGATACTTTGTTTAATGAGGACAAATAATAACAAAATGCATAGTTTGATGTAATTTATTAATAAAATATAATATTATAAATTTTTAAGTCTTATAACAATTTTCTAAGTTATTAGACCTAATTTTTAATGATGTTACCAAAGCTGTCTTTTACTTAGACTACTATAATAATGCCTTTTATATGTAACAAGTCAGAAGGCATATTTTGGAATTACTGTAAGCTTCATTATAGGCTACCAATCACAAAGGTATATAATAATCATTTAGGTATATTAATGTCTAGGGTACACTAACTCGTTATTTTTTCTACGATTGCTGACATGCACCAACATGGCAACCCTACCAGTGATCTGACTAGGTGTGCAAAGCATGATTTCTGTGATCAAAAAAAGAATCAATCCCATCCAAAGACGCATGGAATTGATTCTTTTTTCAAATGCACGATTTGCAATCTAATAGACCTTACTCACTTGGGTGTAATGTTTTCCCAATATAGACCTCTTGGGAATAAGATTCTTTGTTTGAGGTTTATGGCATATTTAATGTTCTTCTCAAGCGTTACCATTAAACAAAGGAAAAAGCCCCAAAGGAATGACACGTGACCTGTAATGGGAAAACAAATACGCCCAAGCGCTGGAGATTTCAATAACAAAATGTTGCTCAAAGAATTGAATGCCTCTGTTCGTATTACCACAATTTTACTAGTGGACTAGTGGGCACTGTTAAGACAAGATAGTTTTTTAAACCCTTTCTTTTTCAATTCCCTTTTTTT
>JAAAQI020132409.1:0-13353 GCA_011800005.2 Stichodactyla mertensii | reverse complement strand
CAAAAGCTTTGGAGAAATCTAATATGAAGGCATCAACCTGTTTCCTGGAGTTCATTGAACTAACTAGATCATGTATTTCAATCATAGTTTTGCCATATTGCAGTTAAGCTTAAGTTAAAAGCTATTGCCTTCAACTGGTAAGAAAGGTTACACTTGAAGAGTTCAAGTTCAAGTATTTTATTCACACACATACTGCTAAAGAAATAAGATTACAAGAGGACAAGCTAAATATAGAGATAAATATGTAAATTACAAATGTTAAACATAGAAAGAACTAAAGTATAGAAAGTGTGTATGGCTGCTGAAGAGACTGAGGGTTGGTAAGGTTCCTTGATGATGACAACTGTTACAATTTACTATTGGGGAGCTCTGTTGAAAAGACTGAATGGAGTTGTAGTAAGGTGCCTTGATGATGATGACTGTTGTCATTCTTCATGTGGGGAGCTGGCTGTGTAAAAGAGAATTTGAAGGGAGCTGTAGTAAGGTGTCTTGATGGCTAGGATGCCTGTTACCATTGTCTTCAGCGGGGGAGGTTCGTAGAACAGACTTTGGAGGGAGGTGTGGTAAGGTGTCTTGATGATGATGATGATGATGATGACTGTTACCGTTGTCTTCAGCTGGGGAAGTTCTGTTTAACAAGAAGCAGCAGCAACATCTAAAAATCCTTCTTAAGTAGTCCTTAAAACCAGCTCGATAGTCTTTCATAATTGTTCCGTATACTAAAGGATTACAGGAACTATGAACATACAACAACACTTCTGCAAAAACCAAGACATGTTCAAAGTATTTGTATTGGTCACCCTGTCCAAAATCTAACCACAGCCATGCAATGTGCTTTGGAAGCATAAAGATAGCAAATAAAATGACTATTGTTCCTAGGTTTTTATTGATCTTGGAGTTTTCACTGCATTGTCGCTGAATGTAATTGCTAGAAACATTAGCCATACTGGTTATTCGAAACTGCTTGCTGATTTTCAGTTGATAAGAAATCATTGAGTAGGCAGTGGATATGATAATAAGTGGCAGGATATACTGCAGGGCCACTAATGCTGCAGTGTATATCTTTCTCATGTTAATACTGGGCCACTTTTCTTGACACTGGTCGCTCATTGGATCAGGTGCAGCTACTATAACCAGCGGTAATACGCAGAGCACAGCCGCAATCCATATCATAATGATAACACCAAGAAGTCGGGCACCCTTCAGTTTACATGCTGTTGGTCTACAGATCACACGGCAACGTTCTATGGCCATACAAGTTAGTGTAAATACGCTAGTAAATAAACCTGATGTCATAAAAGGCCACAAGAACTTACAAACTAGAATTCCTGATGACATAGAATACACCTTCTTATAAAAGTCTACAGGGATACTAACAAACAGTACAAGAATGTCACCTAGAGCAAGGTTAAGGATGAAATAGTCATTGGTTTTACGTGTGGATTTCTTTGTTTTGATGACCAGAAGAACCAAAATGTTTCCAACACCACCCATGAGAAAAACAGTGACGTAAAATACAAGTTGTAGAATAAATATGATCCGCACAGCAGCAGCTGATTGATTTGCTTGGTCAGTTGTATTCATTGTATTCACCAATCGTTACTCTATATCAACATCTGATATTCTTGACGTCGGAGAACTTGCTGCAAATTAACAATCCAAAATAATTAGAATAACGATAACCTGTTTAGTATCAGTCGTCTCCAGTATAGCATGTCATTTTTCTTTTAGTTTAATAAAACATAAACAGTATTTTTCAATGGATAAACTCAAGTACTCCAAGATATCGAAGAACAATTCTTAAGAAACGCTGCCAGGTGAAGGAAATGATCATGAAATCACTGGCTCTACAACGAGGAAATGATCTGCTTCGATAGATTATTTTTAGCTAAAAACACCTGTTCACGAGTCGTGTTTTGATCCAAGACTGATCGATCGTATGCCTGCCAGTATGACATCCGATATTGCATGATCTACTCGCTGTATTTGGACTGTTAAACAATATTTTTTAAGTACAGATATTCTGAAGTTTGATTTGGAAAGAAATACGCGGAACTATTAAAAGATTTTCGTCTGTGTGGTCTTTTTTGCTAATTTTGTTGCATAAATGATTGTACTTCTACTAGATTTCAAGAAATTGGCATGCTTTACTACAAACACCAGTTCTTTGCCAAATTTCTCTACTTCTGTACTTAAAATTCTGTTGTTAAGATTAAATGGATGATCATGTATTATACAGATACAGTTCTTTGCCAGTAGCGCAGCTAAGACTTGTTGTTCGCACTCAACTTGAGCCCATTCGGCAATTTGTACGCAAAAGAATAAAGCTTTTCAGAATAAAACTTCATCAAATTGCTTTCATTTTGTTGTTGAACAACCATTGTAGGCAAATACGTAGCTGTGAGGCAAGAAGAGATATGATGAATACTACTGATTGCTCGTATCATCAGGTAGAACACAAGCAGAGAGAAATCAGGGGAACCAAAAGTTTTGTATAGAAGGGGATATTAACTCTTCAATAATCAGATCTAAACTTGGTGATGGCTTGCTTTAGAAATGTGCTCTAGATTACCTTACCCGTAATCAGTGGTTTTTGGAATGTGATTACCTTACCCGTGATCAGTGGTTTTTTTTTTCCAATTCTTTTCTTGCATCCAGTTCGGTTGATGTTAACGAGTTAACTGTTGCCGTTTTGTGCCGCATGTCATTCGATAGGATGGGATTATGCGCCAAGTGTAAGGCTTTGATCAGGTGAACCAAACGATCTAGCTAGTTATTAGATACTGATTAGACGCCAGCGTATATTGAACAAACTCATTTACTCATTTTCTCGTACAGTTTTTATTACTGACTACTCAAAAGTGTCCAAGGCTGCGTAGCGCATTACAATCTATCTTAGTTTGCGAATCGAATATCCGGCAGAAACTAATCAAACTGTCTATGTACAGTATAGTATACTTTTAGATTAAGAATTCTTTTTAGTACTTTGGTTAACAGATATTCATAACTGTTTAGCCAGCTGGTTCGTTTTCATTCGTATAGTGTCATTCTAGAAACACAGAACTTTGTCTCGCATATTATAGTGACAATGTTTTGACAGCTCTTTTGTTGTTTCGATACTAAATCAAATGCAACCACTACCGGAATCGTCATTTCCATGTCAAATTCAACATAATTTTATCATTCAGTGACGTTTATTATCAGAGTCTTTTTAAACATATCTCTGACTGGATTTCAAAGTTCCAGCACGAAGAATAAAGGGTTTAGAATAAAGGCGGTGTAGATAACGATTGCCTTCAGTGATCAGTCCGTACAATCTCGTTCAATCCCACAGCTTGCCCATTTATCCTGGTTAGAACCGACAAGCAAGTCTCTAGCCAGCATAAGTCTTTTTTAACCTTTTTGATCGGCTGGTCAGTGGTGTTTAATTCAGGCTGCTCATGCGCAGTCGTGCGCGCGTCAATCATTGTGGAGCCCGTGTACTATTTGGATGTTTAAAGATGAGCTTGAAACTCGTTTTTCGGTCTAGGATTGGTCGTGCAAGCCTTATTAGAAATACCACTGACTGGAACCGAATACTAGAAATTACAAAAGCTTATTTAGTCATCAATGTTCGTTTTATTTTTCGTCAGTTTATATTCCAACCATAAAGGCCATAAATATTTGGTTTAAAAAAAAACATGGTTTTCAATATTTTTTCACCAAGGCTTCTATTGCCTCCCGCCTGCTGAGCAGTAAATTATCCGCGTGATATCAAAGGTTTTTTACAGTCAAAATGTAGTCTTATAACCAGGTTTAGCAATCAGTTTCTGTAATTTTTCATTTCAAAAGGTTGACAGTGATTTCAATGGTTGTTGCTTTGTTACGTCAGAAACCTCCGCACAACGCGGGCACACATGTTTTTCCGGTTCAAATGACACTTTAGTAACCGCGTCTGCAGAGTTGACGTTGACAGAGGACAGGTCTACCGGTTTCCCCATCCTATTCAATCTTTCCTCTGCTACTTTCTCCATGATGGTTCTCATTGCTGGGAATTCATCAACGACATCTCTAAAGTCTTCAGCATGCAATACAAACACGTCGCATACAGTCTGTGCCACGACACTAGCTGTTCTTCGTGCGTTTGTCAAAAGACATATTTCTGTGAAGAGTGATTAAGTTAAATAATGAGAATTTTTATGATTCATACATGTCATATGACTGCTAGAGTGGTTTTAATCATACTGTGGAATAGTCAGATCAATTTATCTAATTTAGATAACTATTTAGATGACGTCGACTAAGATATTAAATGCGCGCCAAAGTAACCGCAGTCTTGCAAATTCGGGGGGATTACTTTACTAGACAGTGTGCGAAGAGGCAGTCGCTTGGATCATCGTTTTCCCCTGATCTCAGTAACCATTTACTAGTAGATTTATGTTAGCCCGTCTAAAAAAGTAAATGTTATCTATTAACGTCACCTATTTAACAGTGTGACTAAAATCACTTAAATAGATAAATAGATGCATTAGATGACATTATGCAGTATAAATTCCCGCTAAAATTAATGTGCGATTTTGACGATTGACACTCCAGAAGCTCACTACGTTTCCTTTAAAAGAGCTGCTATCTGCGGTTGTGCACACGCAACACATTTGATTGACCACACTGAGTGTTAACTATCTGATATTGTGACGCGAATGGGATAAACGTTTCTTTGCCATATAAATTTAGATTAATGTCAATGCTGAGGTTTTCAGCGGCTAACCGTAAGGTGGTGCATAAGAGGACTGGGGCGTTTATCTTGTCTTTGTGTAGCTTGCACAAAACTTCATTCAATGTTGTTGAGACATTACCTCCAAAATAAGAACCTTCTGAAAGTTCATTGACTTTCTTTGTACCAACATTAACATCTACGATTCCTTCTTTCAAGAAATACATCTCCGTGCCAAGTTCCCCTTCTCGGATGATTTCATCTCCCTCCAAGTAAACTTCAAATTTCAAGTTGGTGATGATAGCAGAAACGAAGTCTGCGTCTGCGTCCACAAAAAATGGAACGGATTGCACCAGATCTCTGCAGTTGTAGTTAATCACTTTCTACGATTTATAAAAGGTAGGGAAACAACAGTTAAATAGAAACACGTTACAGTGGCGGATTTATGATTATTTAATTTTTTCTAGGGGAAGGGAGGGTGCACCTTGTAGTATTTGTAGTATTTGTGGGTGAAAGGGACACATGTTAGGAGTCCGAAAGGGCATTTTCCTGTCCTTAGGGAGGTAGGGGGAGGGGATGGTGTACACATCCGAAACCCTCTTCCTAACCCCGTCACTGTGTCATCTGTTATCAAGCGTTTTCTCTAAATATCTCGTATCTTGGGTATATTTTAGTCCCAGACACTTTACCTGCACCCCGGGTATATACAACCCCTTTTACCTGGGTACACAGAACCTTTGGCCTTTGGGTACGTCACGATAATGTGTGATACATTATCGTAATATAGTAGAAGTAACAAAATAGTAAAACAATGGCTACAAAATAAAACTATTTTAATCAAAAGTAACTTTTCTTTCAAAACTATAAGTAGTGCGTACGTTAAGATTAAGTCAACTTACCTCTCTGAGGGGCCTTGATATTTCTCCTAAGATTTTTTCTTCATCGAACATTTTCCCTTGATACCTATGTTCATAATACTTTGTGAATTTTTCTCTTAAGTCTACTGGAAGTCTTCGATAGGACATGTATTCCTCTACTTGCTGAATCTAAGTTCACGAGACGTAAACGATTAGTGTTTAGCTTGCATAGATAAGAAAGGTTCATTGGTAAACCTTTATGCAAATAGTCATGTAAGGTACAGCATACTTTTTCCTTAAACTGTCGGGTAGAAGAATCCATCTGTTGTAGGAAACTAATGCAAATAGCGATGAACAAAGCATAGAAAGTAGCTCCAGTCATCATGCTAAATATCGTCACACAAGCCTCGGGAATGTTTTGTGGAGGATGTCGACCATAACCAATGCACAACATATGTGAGAGAGCTTTGAATAAAGACCAGCAGTACTGCTCACCCCAGGGTGCGTTCTGTACGTGTGTGATATAAACAAAAGTTGTCAGTTACAAGACATTTCAATCAGTTTTGACCCACAATCCTCTGCGGGGATATATTTATTTGTATCTTACCTTAAGATTGTTAATAACCACCCATGAATCATCAGGAAAGTCGTGTATATAAGGAACCAAGAATTGCATACATCCATTCCAGTGAGCTACCAGTAGAATAAGGCTGATGAGGTTGGTGAAGCGAATCACTGATCTTGTAATGTTCAGGATCTACTTGAATCAATCAGTATTTTATTACAAGGTCATTAGGTTCTAATGGGTGTAAAATGTAAAATGACAACTGGGATTTGTCTTTTTTACCCTGGGGAAAAATGGGATTTAGGTCACTGAAATGAGAAAATGATTTTTAAAAAAGTTTAGTATTTAGACGCCGGGAAATGGGATTTGTAAAAAGATATTTGGCTCGGAAATGGGATAGGCAACCTCCTTCTGGACGACCCTCTTACAGCATTCCTCTAGTCTTAATGATACGTCAATCAACAGTTTTTAATAATGCATATATGTATTATCCTCAAACAGACCTCTTCGTATTGATGAATATATCTCACAAGTCTTGATATTCTGAGAAGCTTGAGTAAACTAAGAAGTTTTGCAAGACGTAGAATCTTAAGAGCACGTGACGCACCAAAAAGTTTCGTTCCTTGTGAATGCGTGGCAACTTCTACCACGTAGTCAAAGGGAATCGAAGAAATGAGATCAAGAAAGAACCATGTCTTGACATATCTGAAATAAATACGACCAAGACAACCTGACTACAAAAGATCAATGTATGGGTTTTAAAAATCCTTTCTTTTTCCCTTTATTCCTTGATCAATTAATTTTTTTCTTAGAAATTCGGGACCATACTTTCAGACTCGATTGCTGAAGCGTCGTATGGTTTTATGGTTCAGCTGGAGATAGTTTCGGCCCCAACTCGCTATCCCAGGTAAGTATGATCAGGGAGCTCAGCCACAAGTAGGACTTACGGCCTGAAGGAAGAGGTTAATCGGCCCCTACACCATGTATGATTAACCCCTTGCTATGATCAGGGATAAACCCCGTGATATGCGCATGTCTCTTCTGACTATACCATCCCTTCTGGCTCTTTGTTCCATGTAAGATACTATTATTAGAACGGGAAGCCCAGTAAATGATTAATCACTAGTAGGTGGTAAGATTCAGTCGGCTTACCGAATAGCAATAGCCCTAGGTTCTAATATAAACTTGTTGGGAGATCCATGAACTAAGACACCGGTTCTAAAGTTAAGCAGAATATCGAGAAGGAATGTCGCGTCTGAGATGAAGTAAAAGATTTGCAAACCAAAGCCAATTCCATCGCCAAAAAATGATATGGTTACCGGGAGCACAAACATGCTGACCATCAATAGCAACAGCACCCAGATATCCCAGTACAACCTGTAGAAACCATGCAATAACGTTAGGTACTTACTAGGATTACGGTCTATAGACACTTATTTCAAAAAACGTCATTGCGGCATCGATTGACAATAGGAGACCGTAAGGAATGTTGGTAAATTAAACTTGAATTCATTTATTCACGAGTCACACACCTCACATATTCTAAATAAAACCTATACTGAGTTAACCCAGGATTAGAGCTAATCAGGCTTTGAACAACCGGGCCCTGCGGAACTGAAGACAGCATGGAAAGTTATACCACGGTATCAAGTGAATCATGAATAAATTAATTACAATTAGAAGTACCGACGTCCCTTGCGGTCTCCTATTGTCAATTGCCAATCGATATTGCGACAACATTTTTTTGAAACAAGTGTATTCACCAAATTGAAAAACGTTGAAAAACCGAGGAGAATTCTGGCTGAATAGCAATGTTCGAGAATTGCAGCAACAAACAATATCCTATGTATATAATATGGGCCTCATAAAGTGCTTACCAATAACCCCTTTCGGTCTTACCTTTTGAACCCGACAACGTTTTTTCAATTTGGTGTATCTATTAGCACAGTTAAGCGGTTGTATTGATGTAATTATCGACCTGTGCAAACCATGCAATAACATACTATGGACCTTAAGCATCTGGGACGTAGACGTCCAGGATGTTGAATGTAGACCGAGGATTTGTGAAGAGCTTTCTCTCGTTTTCTCGAGAACGTGAACGGAGCAAATTTCACGCTCAGGACGAGGTTTTAGCTTCACGACGGTCGGCTTTCAGACATGCACATTACACACAAGCGCAGATGATTACTTCTGGTCAACGTCCTGGACGACTACGTCCCAGATGCTTAAGGTCCCTACTGGTGTTAATTACTAGGATTACGGTCTTCATATATACTGATATAACTATCGACCTGTGCCATTGAGGATACATTGAGTATATCATTGTGGAATAATTACCTATTATCCTTTGCGGGAGCCTCAAATGCATTTCCTATTTTAATGGATAAATATCATAAAACAAAGTGACAGTCCTCTGAATGTAGGAAAATCAAACGAAGCGAAGAATAAACCTAACTTGGCTCTTTCACTGAATTTGCGCAAAGTGCACTTAAGGTCAAGTGATTTTTTAATGGTTTCTTGATTATTTGGTTTTATTTTATCTATTCCATTCCATTCCCATTCCCATTCCATTCCATTCCATTCTATTCTATTATTCATTTATTTAATTTTGATTTTGAACCTGAAATAAAACTGGTTGCTTCCATTATATATCTGACTATTATGTCTAGTGTAATGCAAAGGAATAGTTGCTTCAAATGTAAACAATGCAACAACGTAAAAAGATTCTTCATTTAAAGCTTGTTTAATGATTTTATGTGCACTGAAAAGGAAGGTTGGCCGGTAAGAGAATTAGTACTGGAACTGGAAGGCTACTCGGATGATCATTATACAGATACATCTTGTAATCCTGAATATTCTGTCTAGCTTGCATCTAATTACCTTTTATTTCTGATTTTGTTACCAAATAACTGCCACTTTTCGACAGGTCTACTTCCCAACCAAATGTGGTTACTGTTTTACCGATATCGATCATCTCGTTCATATTTCAGCTCTTGCAGTTTGTCCCAGCGCTGTGTTTTTAGTTTATCGAAAATTAACTTTAAATGAAGAGAAACTGGTTGTTTTCTTTAGGATGATGCCCGGCAGGTGATTTTCAGAAAAATAGTTGAAAATTATGTGTTATGTATATATATCTTGCGGCTGACTAGTCGTATAAAAGAAACATAACTGAAACATAAACTGTGTTCGCTGTTTCTAAATCTAGTTTTATTAATAATTACCTTACGGAATTAATACATTCAGTTTATCTAAGAGAATCTATATTCAGATGTCTAGGAGAGTATGCAGTTGTTCTATGATAGTAAGCCAAGATGATCAGCAGGATACGTGTCATGCTGCCGGCATCTATAGTACAGTCTGTGCCATAAAATGAACCAAATACCAAACTCTATACACCGTTGAACATATTAAATCTGGACTGACAAAACCTTTTTTGTTATTCTTCGATTAAAAAGATGTTCATGAACAGTTTTCTGGTTTTGATTTATCGCTTGATAACGCGAATGTTATATTGTAAAACTCTAATTACCAAAACACAGCGATGCTGTAGTATGCATGTCGATTCTTTTCTAAAGATAAAGAAATACAATGAAAGTCGCGATTTTATTCACATTCATTTGAGCAAAAACTCTTTACTTTAGAAAATCAATGAGATCTTCGAAGTCATTTTTAAGGTAAAATAAGATGATCTGATGTGAGTATTGTATAATTCATTGGTGTTGGTTGTGAGTGTGGTTGGTTAATCAAAGACAATTTGCGCCTCTTAATTAAATCAATCGTGTAGAAGATTCCTTCAAAGCATTTCCGAAAAAGATTTGAATCCAATAAAAAGAAATTATGTGAACGACATCATTCAAGCATCAAGATATTTTCGAGCCATTTTGCAGTTGATTGTTTTGGCGTGAGGATTCCAGATATTATATTCAGCTTTGGATTCAGTTCCAAAATAATGTCTACGGTTATGTGATTATAATCAAGAAATGAAGAAATATGAAAAGGATAGAATAAAAAGCTGAAATTTAAAAGGCAAACGATCAAGAAAGGAAGAAAATGCCGTATTATACGATCGCTGATCAGCTAACTGAGCTGGTCAATATAGCACTCATTTTATTGACCCAATCCACCGCGGCCACTCGTATTCAAGTTGTTTTCAGATTTCAATAGTTTACTGACCTGAAGGAGCTTGTAGGATGTATCACAAAACCTGCTTTATTGTATCTTTCTTGTTCATCTTTCATTGCGCGCTTACTTCCAAACACTTTCATATTCATTTTGTTGTTCATAGGCTGTAACCAGGATCTTAGTACCATGTTGATCGTATTTGTTACAGATGGTTCAACTACAGTCAGATGTGGTGCACTTGCCGACAGATAAGTGTTATTTGGTAACTCATGCTTATGTCTATAGTGTTCTCGTACACTCAGTGACCTTCTTGGTTTTTTCCCTTGGTATGAAAATGAACCTAACATTTCTATTTTGTTGCTCTCTCGAGACATTCCTTTTTCATTGTTCTCAACTGAATTGTCCTTGTATGGAATTGCTTCTTGTATTTCCATCGTCTCGATGCTTGATGCTTTACTGGTTTCTTCAATTGCTGCATCGTCGTCAATATTTACAATATGAAACACTGCTTCAACTGGTTGCTGGTAGCTTCCCCTCTGAGCACCATCACTATCTGAATCTCGATTTTCTTGAGGTTCGTCATTTTCCTCCTTTTCCTCGGTAGAGTTGTCTTCATCTTTCCCAGTGTCGCACATGTCAGACAAATTTTCTTCTTCCGTGCTTGGAATATCTTCATGTGTTTCACCGCCACTACTCCGCACATCCATTGGAACTCTACTTCACAGGAACCCTTGGATGGTTAGTCATTCTTTGAATATAAGAAACGTACGTCTCATAATTCGACCATTTTTGCTACGATAATTTGTGATGTCCATAGCAGAAAACCATATAATCGTTTGAAAACATTAATTAAGCAAAACCGCACAAAGAGTTCTGGAAAACGAAACCTGTCACTTCATTTTGAGTTATTTTGCTTCACACCAAGAAAGGTTTTGTAGGATCTAAGGTCCAACCAACCAATAACTTTTTAATCTGATGACGTATAACTACTATGACGTCATGAATGCCATTTAAAGCCTCCAAAACGCCGCGCCGCGCGCGCTGCTACACACAAATTAAAATATTCCCTAGACAGCACAAGCAAAACTTGAAATGTCTAAACTGACGTATCAACAGGATTTTATTTTACGCAGTAGAATTTTCTAACTTATAGTATTAAGATGGTACAAATGCAAATCTGTCTTCCGCCACGAAAGGAAATCATATTTTGTTTTTGCGATGGCTGCGCGTTCATCTATTACTGTTGTTATCATAATACAATATGAGATAATTGAATTACATTTGTCATCTCATGATAGTAGCGCGTGGGAAGCGGTATGCACCGCCTAACGTCACCTACTATATAAACTACATGTATACATATATATAATTAATAAATCCATGTATTAACTTGCTTTAAGCAGCCGCACAATAAAATACTAAATATTTTTTAAGTGTAACGAGGGTGGGGAGGGACAGTTTTGTCATCACCCTGGACGAATAGTATTAGTGTACTATACAGGGGTGGGTAGGGAAAGGATTGTCACTGTAGATACTGTGTACGAGTAGACAGGGAGAAGTTTGTCACCATGAATGTAGTACTATGCAGGAGTCATTTTTGACTCTGGATCGATAGTTGGGGTTCCCATCTTCCTCAGTCGAATAGATTCTTCATTACCATCCGTAGAAGTGGTAGGGCTAGCCTCAGTGTCGTGTCGCGGTCTTCAAATAAAGATAGACAAACCAGAAATAATAGTTAGTCCAAGGGTACATGACTGATATGACAAGGTTTGTTAGCGTAAGACGGATTGGATTTAGAATTTACTACAAGATTAAGTTTATTGTAGGTAGCGGTACTTTCCGGTAATATTGAGATGTTTAGTAATTAAAAAGAACATAGCATATTTCATTGCCAAGTGTACACTAGGGTAATAGAGAACGGAAGGCTAACTGATAATCAGTGGTCATTTTTCCATATGATTCTGCATTTCATCTTCTATAATCCTTAGACTTACCTTAACACTATGTAGTAATGATTCCCCGTCAGAAGTAAAATAAAATAAAATGGAAAAAATAGACAGTAAATATGATACGTCATCACTATCTCTATGGTAACATCAATATTAGAATTAGACATGTCATATTAGTCAAAATCACGCTCTGTCATCGTCGATCACAGACGATTTTATTTAGAATTTCATGTTTGTTAGAAAACGTTTGCTTTTTTCTTCCGTTCAGCCTCGAGGTACCAAAGCGAATATTCAAAATCTGAATGATTATTTGCATGCAATGATTTGATTGGTTGTTCGATGATTAAGAGAGGACGGGCATCCATCCTTGACCAAAAACATAAGCCATTAATATATATAGATAGATAGATAGATAGATAGATAGATAGATAGATAGATAGCTCCCCATGGGCTCAATAAAAGACAAAAATTCAAGTCTTCTAAGCGTGTAAGGTAAAATTGATCCACTTGTATTGTTCTACCCTAGTATTGTAGGCGTCCTCATGACATTTTAGAATCTATATCTTCTTGTTTTTATTCTTTTCTGTCCTTTAAATCTTTTGTTTCTTAATTATTTGCTTTATCATTTATTCATACATATCTCATCTAGTCATTTCATTTCCACGTTTTGTACATACTGTACTTTTATTACCTTTTTAAAATTGTGTGCTGAAGAAAGCTGTATAGGGCGAAACGTCCGCCATTAAAGTCTTTTGACCAGCAAGTGGTTCGTTGGATGTCATCTCTTCAATTCTACGTATACATATATTATATATATATATTGATAAACCCGAAGTGTTACGGGTGCATGTTCTAACTTACATTGTTGGTTGGATTTCTTTGCTTTCTCAGATGATGTGATAATGAAGTACAGCAAGATAACTTCAACTATAATGCCAAGTATCGGCCACAAGTGTCTGAGAGGATCTATAAAGAAACATGATGCGGTAAGGATAAGTACATACACTTAGCAAAATGTTCAATGGCTTTAAGCGAATTCATAACAATCTCATAAGAGTAAACCGCTGACACTGATCAGGGACACTAGCATTAGATAATGTAATACCATAGAAGGTAAACATACCTTTAACCCTAAGAGTAAACCGCTGACACTGATCAGGGACACTA
>JAAAQI020132387.1:0-13368 GCA_011800005.2 Stichodactyla mertensii | reverse complement strand
ACCAAAACCTATCTTTGGAAATATTTTTGGAATTTTCGATTTTTTCATTTTGCACACCTCTGGTCGATATTTACGGATCCTCGCTCTTAAGCTTGTATTGTCATCGTTATCGTATCAATTTCACATTTTTTTTTTTTACTGTTACCACGCGTCTAAAATCGTTATCGATATCTCAATCTTCTCTTTATTGTGAGCATCCAGATAATTTAATGTTTTGCACCAAAGCATGACAGCTTTATAGCCTGAAGAAGTGGACGAAGGTCAAGATTTTTCAAAACTATAATAATGACAAAGTGAAAGGTTTGTATTAGTCCTCCATCAGGAAAACTAGAAAGACTAAAAAGATAACAAGCCAGAAGGAAGACGAGTAACAAATCGTCGTTCAGGAAGCTGAAAGGGAAATTCGAAACTGTTTTTGTCTTATCAGGCCGTCACACTTTCGATTTAGAATTAATCGTATACAGGTATAACGCAACACCACTTTTTGAGATATTTGCGAAATATCTCATGAGTTTTTTGGGTTTAGTCAAAGGATCGAGCACATTGATTCTTTGAATGGGCTACTCCTTTGCTAAGTAACTGCAAAAGTGTCTGCACAAGATGGCCCAGTGAACGCCTGAGGACATCTTGTTGTTGATGTATCAAATTGTTGAAGGCAGATGATAAATCGAACTTAAATTTCTTCAGAATTGAAGAAGATTCGACAGAGTTTTTATTACTTCGTAAGTACTGCTTGCGACGTTTAGCTTTAAGTTGATTGACATTGCCCCAGAAATCAGACTCTCGTAAAGTTTATTTTTAGAATATTATGGCAAGTGTGGTTAGGTAACAAAACTCCCTTCATCAGAGTCTCATTTTCTCTTTAGCTGGGTAAGACTCTGTTAGCATAGGAATTCACGAACTGTTGTGTTTGATCATAGAATGCTATCACCATTATTAGCTACTATTTGTCTTAGTTTTATCCAATCATTAACTAGTGTTTGTAATAGTTTCGTAACTCCCGGTGTAACCTTATACTTTGGCGTCCTTTTCAACTTGTATTTTCGGAGAAGACACACTACAGATGTAAGTTCTTTTATTTATTCGCTTTTCTGATTGTTTTCGTCGTTTTTTATTGTAACCGCTCCTCGCCAATTGTTGATTATATCTTTCTCGTAGTTTTCACCATGCGTGGACGACAATAAACAGTTATCTGTGGAGTTCTGTGGAGTTCTGTGGAGTCGTATTGTCTTATACCTGGTTGACACTCGATGCGAGAGGTTGATCTCAACATCAGTTCTCAAACATTAAACGAACTCAGTGTGTGAAATTCATTTTTTTTGCCGGATTTATTGTTAATGTATCAAATTGTTGAGACAGTCGACAAATCGAAGAGAAAGAATATGGCAAGATTTTAGCTTTTATGGAACGGAACTCTGAAATACGTCACAACTTTAACGCCGCATAACCATGTCGTCAATTACATTGATAGCATATTTATATTTTTTTTAGAAATCACACCTAACTGACGTTAAAAGCTTCGTAAACGGCTGTGAAGTCTAAGAGCTTGAGTTTGAGAGGTTGAAAGAGGCTAAAGCTTGGAAAGTTTAAAGACATCCGCTTATAAATCTGGTAAGTGTGTTTGTTTGCATGCTTTTTTCCGTGATTTTACGCGGGTGCATTTTCAACTACGCTGTAAAGGAGTTGTTGGCAGGAGGATTTAAGAGGTTCTCAGAAGGATCCCGTCATTGATTTCGACTTGAACTTTGGTCAGCAAACTCTTCCGGTGTGATAATATTTCCTTTTTTTTACTCGATGCAGACTGTGGAAAAGCTCTTCATGGTTTTCCCCTCACTGCAAAAAAAACATCTGCTCTCGGATCTAGAACAGCACAATATGATTAGGATTTAGTTCTTTCGTGTTCCAAACACTGAACAGCTTTATTAAGTCATGCTCGGTCAAAGCGTGGGAAGAAAATGGTGAGACCTAATCATGTATGTTTTCGAAGCCTGTGGAGATGATATTATTATCTTTGTAGCTTATTTCACTCAGTTCAGTTGTGATTTGGGCAGGATGTGAAGTTTTTTTCTTTTTCTTCCAATTGTGAATGGAGATTTAGCTTGAAAAGTGGCTTTCGAACATTTCCGCTTTCGGTTTCATACGGCTACATGCGGTAAGATCAGCCCTAAAATAAAAAAAAAGTCTTTCGTGCCCTTTGTGCCTCCATGTGTGTCTGTTTGTCTCTGTCTGTCTATTTGTCTATCTGTCTGTGTCTGTGTCTCTGTGTGTCTCTCTTTCCCTGTGTGTATCTCTGTGTCTCTCTGTGTCTCTCCCTCTGTGTGTGTGTCTCTGTGTGTCTCCTGTGTGTGTGTCTCTCTCTGTCTCTGTGTGTGTCTCTCTCTGTGTCTATGTGTGTCTGTGTGTGTGTCTCTCTGTGTCTGTCTTTCTCAATGTGTGTCTCTCTGAGTGTCTGTCTCTGTATGTCTGTCTGTCTCTCTCTGCGTCTGTCTGTCTGTGTTTCTGTCTGTCTGTCTCTCTATTTCATATAAAGGAAAAGGTTTGTAGAAGATTACAAATAATCTTGCTCCTAATTATTTGGGTCACAAATTTACCACAGTTAAAAATACTAAATCTTTTAACCTTAGCAATAGTTATGTTAACTTGAATTTTAATTCTATCAAAAGCAAGTTACTTGAAGAAGTCTTTCCTATATGAAGGTTGGTGTGTCGGTTTCTGGGTGTCTGTGGGTGGGTGTCTGTCTGTATTTCTGTGAGTGGGTGTGTCTGTCTCCGTGTGTCTGTGGGTGGGTGTGTCCGGCTGTGTGTCTGTTGGTGGGGGCCTGTTAGTAGGCGTGTCTGTGTTTAGGGGTCTGTGGGTAGGCGTTTCTGTGGCGGGGCGTCTGTGTGTGAGCGTTTCTGTGTCTGGGGGTCTGTGAATGGGCGTGTCTGTCTCTGGGTGTCTCTATGTTTCTGGGTGTCTCTACGTCTTGATGTCTCTGTGTCTCTGGGTGTCGTCTCTGTGTCTGGGTTCGTGTGTCTGTCTCTGGGTGGGTGTCTGTGTATCCGTCTCTGTGTCTCTGGGTGTGTCTGTCTCTGTCTGTGTGTTTTTGTAAGAGAGAGAGAGAGAGAGAGAGAGAGAGAGAGAGAGAGAGAGAGAGGTAGTGTGTGCTTCTGGGCTTCCTGTCTAAAGTCGCCAGCAGGTTTATTTATTTCGTTTCGCTTTGGTTTGGTTGGCTTGGTTGAGCGTTGTTAGGTTTGGTTTGGTTGCGCTTTGTTGTTTTAAATCTAAGACCTATACAACTCTTAAAAAACGCTTTGATAAATAGGTTATTCATACAGATAAAAGTACTGTCAGAAGTGAATTCTGTCTCACGTTGTTCTTCATCATGCTCAAGTTTGGGGAGTGGTAAGATTTAAGAGAGTCAAAACAGAGGAGGGTCACAATTTCTAGACTTCTAGCATAGTAGCCCTCCCCTTCTATTTCTACACGAATTTCCTGATGATTGGCATTGTATGCACTAAGCATTGAACAAGGTCAAAAAGTTGACATCAAACACACTAATATAGAAAAAATGCTAATTGATACTTTCGGCTTCGTTTCAGGTAGCATTACACGTTAGCCATGCCCAGAACCATTGAACGTAAGGCCGTTGGTAGGTTTGCTAGGCTGGGGGATCTGTACGACATAAGAAACGATTGCTTCACGGTAATATCTGCGTTTGGAACAGCGCTAATGATTTAAATGTATCTTCGTCCTTTACTCTGTCTTATTTCGATCCTGGTGTTGGAATGTCCAGTGTCCATCATTTTGCTGATATGTACTTTTAATATACAGTATCAAAACAGTATACTGTAAATATACTCAAAGTTGTAAAATAATTGTATTGTGTAATTTTAATCCTTTCACTTCTGATTGTCATACGATCTACTTCAATTTTCACACTCAATGAAGACTTCAAGAAAATAATATGTGGATAGAAACTTAAAAATGAACACATCGACTTCTATAGACTTCTGAGAATTTTTTCAATTAATCGTTAGGTTTTTCTAGCACCACAACTTTCTTTCCTTAATTTACTGTATTCTCTAATTGTCAGTAATATCATATATTTACTAGTTTATTATTACTTATTTCCTTAGCTTCTATTTTTTCCCTTTCTTTTTCATTTTTTCCATTTTCTTTTTTTCCCTTTCTCTACTTTCTATATCACAGGGTGTTTCACAAATGCGATTACACCATCAGGAGCCTATTACTAGAAGTTACTAAGAGCGTCGATCTACCACACAGCAGCTTGAGGAGTTTGCCGACCACACATAAAATAAGAGCATTTCAGGCCTAATTTCGAGCACCTCAGAAAATCAAAGGAGATATTTTGGAGCACGAATATTATTGCTTTTCACATTAGTATAGCGCAAGAATCTGAAGGACAACCAAGGTTTCGACAACTAAGGAGATGGGCCTCTTTTTCTTCTTCTTCTTCCTCTTCCTCTCGTGAGAAGACCTTGGCGCTGTGTGGAAAGTTTGCCGACCACCTGTTCTACAAGATCATATTTCTGCTCTCGTTTCGGCTACCTTTTGTTTTAGGGGTTTTTTGCAAAGGAGTAGCGATTTCCTAAACCCTTTGCAATGGCCTGGTTCTAGGAAAGAGAATCCGCTCCTTTTGAAACCAGTTGTTTTCTGGAGATAGTTGTGTGGTTGTCCAACTAATCAAAAACTTTTTTTCTATAGATATAGACATGGACATGTTACGACATCCCGGTTTTCGAACAAAAAAATCGGTTTTGCGACAATGAAAGTATTGGAGATCATAGAGCTGGGGCCATACGAACACACCAAACAAAAGAAAAGATAGACTGGCAAATGTTGCGGGAATCCAAGAATAGAAATACCATTCCTAGGGTATTGGATAAACGACCATTTCCTTGATCTCCAACAAGATAGAGATCGTAGTTCCAGTTGTGTTCTTATATATTTGCAACGACTTGCCAAGGAACCTATAGGAACCTATACAAGAACTTATCTAGGGGCTTACCTAGGAACTTATCCAGATACTTACCAAGGTCGTCCAGTCTAGACAAGGTCTATCCTGGCCGTCTCTCTACTTTGTCTGGACACGGTCTATCCATGTCTATCCTGTCTATCCCGTCTGTACGTTTTCATCTTGTATAGACATGGTCCATGCAAAGCAGCTCTCGAAAGAAGACATTTTAGAGATAAAATCCTTTGAGGGCAAGATGACGTATCCAAGATAAAAAAGTATGGTATTGGCCGCATCCGCAACATTTGGGGAGCAACTAGAAAAAGTCCACTCCTGGCAGTCGAGGCACAAAAGAAAGAAAGAAAATCCTACCGTAGAGAAACCCAAAGAAGAAAATTTGGAAAAAGAAAACTCACCCGTCGAAGAACCCAAGAAAGAAAATCTGGTAAGTCTCCACAAATAGAAAACATGCTTTTGTTGGGAAGAAGACCATTAGAAGAAATGTACTAAAATATAACAAGAATCCAAAAACTAGAAGAAAAAGATTAGGAACAGAAACTTTTGCAAGAGCTACAAAAAGACAACGAAGACAACACGTAAGACCAAGAGGGAGCCCGAAGACAACACGTTAGACCCCGAAGACCACAAAGAAAAACCCGAAGAGGACGAGGAGGAAGAAGATGATAGCAAATTGGAATGAGAACCCGATGAAGATATCAAACAACCCATTTGGCCTTTTTTTCTTCTTCTTCTTAGGTACGATCTGTTTCTTTGCAGGAGAAATCTGGCACTGCGTAGACAACTTGCAAAGTCTTGCACCCGGTTGGCCCAGTTGGTTGAGCATCGGTCTGTTGTGCGGGAGGTCGTAGTTCAAGTTCCGGCCGGACCAATACTCAGGGTCTTAAAATAACTGAGGAGTAGTTGGTGCCTTTGTAATGTTATCTGCAAACGGTTAGAATTTCAAGTCTTCTCGGATAAGGACTTTAAATCGTAGGCCCTGTCTCCCCATCCCTTCCTTAACCTGTATCAGGGGGACATTAAAGAACCTGTTGAATTGTTCGTATTTGAGTAGGGGATTCTCTCCCGGTTCAACAGTCTATTCCATATTGGAGGCATAACTAACATACTAATTATTTACTCATGATTGTAAGCTGCGTGGCTGCTTACGGCACCTTAATAATATGCAGCCCGTAAAGTCCTCCATTGATGATAATAGTGTGAAGCGCATTGAGATGTACATGAAATGCGTTATATAAGAACCTCATTCATTCATTCATTCATTCATTCATTCATTCATTCAAAGAAAACAAATACCAGCAAAGAAGCAAAAGTATTTCTATATCGACTTCAATGGTGTGCGACAAATGACAACAAAAAGAAATCTAGAGAAAAGAATCGCCGAAAATCCAGACAAACACATGGGAGAATCTTCTTCACCAGAAAGAAAATACTACGACAAAGGGGCGATTGCAAGACGACTACAAGGTCCAGGCTACCACTTGGATCTTGTGGGAAATAAAATATCTACTGTCCCCGAGCGAGCAGAAGCAAACAAATTTGGCGACAAAAAATATAGAAATGTGGATTCTTGTAGCAGCTATTGGAATTGCCATTTGGTTTGGAGACACAAAGAAAACAATACAATTTCTTTTGGATACAACGAAGGAATGTATTGTGGAGTGGAAAACCTAGATATCTCTAGAAAGCATCTGGTTTCCAAAATTTTCTTCCCTAAAACCAGGCCCAATGAAAAGGGGATAACTACCAGCGACCCCCTTGCAAATTCAAATTCCCCTAGAACCAGGCCATTTGCAAAGTGTGTAGCAAATCGCTACCCCCTTGCAAGAAATCCCCTAGACAAAACCCCTAAAACAAAATGTAGCCGAAACGGGGAAAGGCCTATCTCCTTGGTTGTCCTACAGATTCTTGCGCTATACTAATGTTAAAAGCAATAACATTCGTGCTCCAAAATATCTCCTTTGATATTCTGTTGTCAAACCTTACACTTTATCATAGAGATTGTATTATCTTGATGGCGCAAAGTGTGAAAAATGGTGATTTTTTTGAAGGGGGTGGTTTTTCTTAGAAAGGAAGGTATGTTGGTAAGGGTATCCCTCCCCAATGTGTTGGGCTAAGGTGAACTACATACATTTCCTTCTTATTTTACTGTTTTTGAGGTGCCTGAAATTAGGCCTGAAATGCCTCTATTTTAGGTATAGTCGAAACCCCTTGCTGCTCATATTGTGAAACCCGAACATGTTATTTTTAGTTACTATTTACCAAGGGTCTAAAAGTTTTTTCTTCCAAGATCGAATTTGGCGACTTTGAAAGATTCCTTTTACAACCTGACTCCCGACAATGTCTGCAACCCATTCAATATTGTAATTAATGCAGTGCATCACTCAATTTTTTTTTCTTAATTCATTTGTTACTGATAATGTTTCGTTTCCGATAAAAAAATTATCATTTATTGGCTTGAAAACTTTACTTTGTATTAACTTACAATGTATTATGGGATGGATATTTCTAAAAATGAAGACAGGTTTCACAAGATGCATTATGAATAGAGTTACACATATAGTCGGAGGTCATCTTGTCATGTATAGAGACACGCTCTTAGTAATGTTCTCCTGACGCCTTGTGTTCCAAGGGCGGGGCACCTTTTCGTTAGTTTCCATAAGTGCAACTGAAGAAAGATTGATCATTGATAAAAACAAGATAATTTAAAAACTATATTGTTCTTTTTCAGCGCGATTCAATTTTTCTTGAACCACTTTCCAAGAGTGACATCGAAAGAGATGATTGTAATTCCGTCAATGTCGAGTTCATCTACAGTGAAAGTCTCTCAGAGAAGTACAACAAGCTGGACATTGAGGCTGAACTTCAAATCAGTCTTCTTGCTGGGATGGTAAAGCTGGGTGAATCAGGGGCCTTTTTCAACGAGACCTCCACCAGTCAGAAAGTGAAACGGATGTCCTTGGTCTACAATGTGAATACGGCGAGAGAAGATATTAATATTCGCAGTCTCAGAGACAAGGTTGACGTTGAATCCCTGAAGGATACCAATGCAACACACGTTGTTGTTGAGATCGAATGGGGAGCCAGATGTACTATCACTTGCGAAACCAACATTTCAAAATTTAGTGACGATAGCAAGGTCCATGGAGCTCTGAAGGCGGAAATTTCCAAGTTGAGTGCCGTAACAGGAGGAATCCTTGACGGGATATCGGGAGGAGGACGAGCAGACGTTGCAAAGATTAAGAATGAAAACGATGAGAAATTTACTTACTTTAGCAAATGTGATGTCTCCAATTTGAGTCAGGATTTGCCAGTCACCCAGGAAGAAGCTATCCAAGCTGCGAAAAAGCTTCCCAGCGTTGTCAAGGATACAAATGAAGGAAAGGGCATTCCTATGGTTTTTCATCTCATGCCATTGACCGAAGTTGCTAGAATGTGCAAATTACAGCTCCAGATCAACGCTGTGCTCCAGGACATTCAACAACATATTGTCATGGAATCTGTTCAATTTTGCGAGGAATTACAAAATCGTCAACGAAAACTCAACGATGTTCATGACGACTTCAGAAGGAATGAAGATTACATTTCAGACGAAGAATTGACTGTCATAGAAAGCCTTAACTATGGCTTTAAAGTTTTCAAGTCAAGGTTCCACGAAGAAATGGCTGATACTTTGGTCAAAATAAGATCAAAAAAGAAGGATGTCTCAGAACTTCAATCCCTAATTACTCGATATCAAGATGATGATAACTTTAGTGAATCGGCAGTCAGCAAGACCCTGCGTCAACATGATTGGATCAACAACAAGATCGCGACCATAGAAAAGTGTGTCACAAGAGGAATCAAATGCATTGGACGCAAAGGTCTTCTTGATATTACAGAAAAGGCTCAACACGTCTATGTTCTCTACTTTGATGAGAAGATTCGAACCTCTCGCAAAGATGCTTGGGAGCAAAACTTCAATTTCTTCTTAAGCGTCAACAAAACCTTCTGCCAAGATGATAACTTTGCATTTGTCATTATGGATTTGCAATTACGACCCGAAGAGAACAAGCACAAGAATATATCCCTCCCAAACATTGTTCACTATCAAGACGGCCAACCAATTTGTACGGATGTTCTGGTAAAGGAGGGCAAAGATAGGGATCGATGCTTGATTGATTTATCAAACGGAAAACTAAATACAAAGCCTATGCCAAACAACCGAGCACCTGTCAAGATCTTATGCGCCAATGCAATTAACGGGGCGTGCCAAACAACTCCTAGGAATTGGACATGCAAGAGATGTAAAAATCCTGTTGATTATGGCATTGATGACAAACTGTTGTATTGCACAGGAGACTGCAGAAAGGTTGCAGATCAATCGAAGATAACATTCCGATGTAACGATCCCTCTCATGGCGTGGCCTTTGTATCCTTCCCAGATAAAGAAGTCCTCAAACGCGAGTTAAGCAAGTTGAGACCCTTGAAGCAAACCAACATCCTCATCTTGGGCGAGACTGGAGTTGGTAAGTCCACATGGATCAACGCTATTGCCAACTACATTTGCTTCGACTCACTTGAAGAAGCTGAAAAGAATGATTTTTATACCTTGATTGCTTCGAAGTTTTCAGTCACTGATGATAAAGGGGAATCCGTGGATATATTTGTCGGACAAAAAGAAGACAATGAGATATTCACACCTGGAGAATCTGCAACTCAGTATCCTAAGGCGCATTTGATTCACTTGAAAGACGAGGTCCTCTGCCTTATTGATACACCTGGAATAGGGGATAGCCGAGGGCCAAAACAAGACAAGACAAATTTCCAAAACATACTGACACATTTATCCAACTACGAGGAAATTCATGGCATCTGTATTCTCCTTAAGCCCAATAATTCCAGATTAACAATTATGTTCCGTTTTTGTATTAACGAATTACTGACGCATCTGCACAAATCTGCAGCAGCCAACATAGTTTTTTGCTTTACCAACAGCAGGGGGACCATGTACAAGCCAGGGGATACACTTCCAGCCTTGAGGAAGCATCTCGGAGAAAACAAGCTTGTCAAAATTGACCTTACGCCAACAACGTACTACTGCTTCGACAATGAAGCTTTCAGATTCTTGGCCTGTCTCAAGAATGGGCAACAGTACGATGAAAATGTCAAGAAACTTTACTCCGAGAGCTGGACTAAATCCGTTGATGAAACATTCCGTTTGTTCAACCATATTGAGCAATTGACGCCACATCCGGTAAGGGAAACGTCTACCCTGAACGATGCTCGAAGAATCATCATCGAAATGAATCAACCGATCGCAGAAGTAGTCAAGGTTATTGAAAAAAACATCATATTGAGTAAACAGTTCGAAGATGGAATTGCCAGACGTGACGAGGAAGTCAAATTGCTTGAGAAAGATTTGACATTCAACGGGGTTGATTTGGATATTAAACAACTCTCTCAACCAACAACAACCTGCACTCATAGTTCATGTACTAAGCACGTTGTCATTGGAAATCCCAAGGATAATATCAAAAATACGATCTACCTAAGGGAGTGCCATAAACCTTGTGGCTTAAGTAATGTTCCGAATCAAATTATGGGTTCTCCGTCCCTTGTTGATTGCTGGGCCTTTAACTGTAATGGTTCATCCTGCAGAGTATGTGGCCATGAGTGGCAACTACATATGCACATTAGGTTTGAAGCAACACAAGTTCCAAAAACGTTCACTAATGAAGTAGCAAACAAAGAGCTATATGAGAAACTCTCCGACAAGGAGAAGATAAAGCTGAAGTTGGAAGAGCAGCAGATTCTTACCGATGAGCTGGAGAAAGAGAAGAAAAGAATCTTAAAGATCAGTAATGAGTTTGGCCACTTCTTAAAAACTCATTCCATTGTCCCATACAATGATGCCGTTGAGGAATATCTGGAAATGAGCATCAAGACTGAAGAAGGAAAAGACGATTGCATTCGGGACAAGTATTTGATTCAGAAAATGAAAGAAGATCAGAAAGGATATAAAGAAATGAATGCAATCATCGAAAAGGCAGTGAGAGCAAATGATCCCAACTTTAAAGTCCCAACTAACGATGAGATAAAGCAAAAACGCGATGAGTTATGTCGTTTGAAGCACTTTGGGAAAACCTTCAAGAAGGCCTTACAAAGTATCCATCTAATCAATAGCACCCATTTTGCTTATCAAATGGGAACTCAGCTCCTTGCACCGCAAAGACCAACTCAAATGAAGCCCAGGCAAGTACAGATTGAATACGTATTATTTTTAAAAAGATGAGCAGTTGGGTTTATCAACACTTTAGTAAATATTTCATTCCATTTTCCTTGTTATAATTGCCCTTTGATTGGGCCCTAAACATTCAATTATATTTGATCTGAGTGTCATGAAGACAGTAAAGGTTTAATTTACTAATATGTGCGACACTACTTAGCAATATATATAATAATGTAATTATTGTCTTATTTGAAATTGCACCTTTTGCTGTTCATTATGAGATAGATGACAATTCTTTGTGTCCTAGCTTAAAAGAATGCATGGTAATTGCAATGAATGTTGGTGTTAATTACAATACATCTTAATGCTAATTGCGTAAATGAAAATGCTTTCCACCTTAATGATTCTCTTTTCACTAAAATGAATATACCCTCGTGCAAATGATAATCGTATCGGCGCTAATGATTTTCCCTCTTGTCGTAATGAACAGTAAAAGGTAGTGTAGTCGTAAATTTTTTAGTAAGATAGTCTCACATTAAGTGTACGGTACAAGTATCTTTTTCATATAAAATTGATTCACAGACTTTTTATTTATTTCAGATCCAAACAGAAGAGAAATTTTTTACAAAAGACGTACAACTTGGTGTCTACTGGAACGTGGGAATGAATGCAGTGAAAAAGGCGATAGCTACAATAGCCTACACTAGCCTACACTAGAGAACTTTGATCATTTGCTGGTGAATCCTTCGCAAACAATTATTATCCAAGAGTCTTCTTACATTGCAGCTTGTTTTTAGTGCAGATTTTTAGGTTTGATAAATCATACCATTTAGTGGGAATCTTGCGAGATTTGTCATAATATTTTTAGTTTATTTACCAGAACGTTACTTCCACAACGCTAATTTGGGTTCTACTTTCACAAGGCACTATAACTGTAATTATTATGAATTCAAAATATTTCTGTTTTTGATTGCCCAAAAACCCTTGTTAATTTTTCCATAACTAGCAAAGACTCACCAAAGAAAATGTATTTTTTTCGATTACTAAAAAAGTATTGGACGTATGACGTCATAGAAAGCCGCCACTCTAAACAGTAAAATGGCTTCCCAACTGGAGATGAAAAGATTAGCAAACCTGACTGAACCCAAAACTCAACAATTGTTAGATGAAAAAGTCTCAAAAAACACATTCAAAGATCTACCAAGGGTAGTAAAATACTCTTTGAAGAATGTCTAAAATAAAAACAAGTCGTCAATTTACCTAAAAGTAGCCAAGAACTCGCTTTTTTTTTTTTTTTTTAATTTAATTTTTTCACTAAGGAGTTTTTACTTCGATGTGACTTAATAGACCTAATTCGCTTGGGCGTAATGTTTTCCCAATTCAGACCTCCTGGGAATACGATCCTTTGTTTGAGGTTTATCCAAATTAATGTATCTTCTCTAGCGTTACCATTAAACAAAGGAAAAAGCCACAAATGAATGACACGTGACCTGTATTGGGAAAACAATAACGCCCAAGCGAATAAGGTTTATTAGTTTGAAAACATTTTGAATTAATAATAAAACAATTATTGAATTAGTTTTCTAGCAAAATATCGTAAATTATCTTGTATTTGTATGTCATGCTTAACCTTATCCGATAACTGCTTAGCATTTGTAATTTATTAATTTGCTATTGGCTTTATAAATGTAACGCATAGCACATGATATCCAAATTAAGCTACTAAGACTGCGGTCAAGTTTACGGCAAATATATGCTACTATGTTAAAACAATAAAACTGTACTCAAGTCTGTTGGTTGTGAATCCAAAATTTTATAATCTATTATAGACAGGGGGTAACAGAAAACAAAACCCAATAGTTGCCATTGTCATTGTGACTGTTGTCAAGGACAGTCTGACATCAAAAGAATGTTTGTTTTAGTTGTTAAGTACAGTAGTAATCATATTACAGTATCATATGGCAATGCGTAGTGAGACCACGAGGTTTGATGTATTTGATTTTTTGAAAGCCCTATTCATGTTTTCTCACGGCTAGACAAGGTAAAATAGCTTCATTAATACTTTGTAATCACAGACCCATTTTGATTTTCCTTTTATTGTATCATTAGATGATTTAGAACGAGTATATTTTGTATTGATTGCTCATTATATTGTGCTGTTAGTACTAGCACTAGTGATTTG